>APFE030661911.1:53251-121656 GCA_000404065.3 Pinus taeda | reverse complement strand
TACATACTGTTTTGCATCTTCCATGCCATATTTTCTTCAAGATCTATTTGAGATAACTTGGTTGAGATTAAAGAGTTCCTTCTTCCTTTTGTTGGATTGCAAACCAAGGAATACTGTCAGTTCTTTCCAGCAAGACATTTTCAAATTTCTTTCTGCTGACCAAGGCCAAAGCTTTGGATCAATCTCTTCTTCATTGCCTGCCAAAAAAAGTGTCATCTACATACACAACAAGTATTAGCAATTTGTCATTTTCAACTTTTATTTAAAGATTGCTATCTGCTGATCCTTTTGAAAAACCTTGTTGATGAAGATATTTGTCCAAACGATAGTACCAAGCCCTTGGAGCTTGTTTGAGCCCATAGAGAGCCTTTTTCAATCTGCATACAAGATTTGGATCATTTCTAAGAATGAACCCATCTGGCTGTTCAATGTATACTTCTTCTTCCAAGTCTCCATTCAGAAAGGCTGATTTCACGTCCATTTGAAATACTTTGAAGTTTTGAAAACTTGAGAGAGAAAGGAACATTCGGATGGCCTCAAGTCTTGCAACAGGAGCAAAGGTTTCTTCAAAGTCTATTCCTTATTGTTGCGTATACCCTTTACAAACAAGTCTGGCCTTGTTTCTAATTACTTCTCCATTTTCATTCGATTTATTTTTGAAGACCCATTTTGTTCTGATAACATTCTTATCCTTTGGTCTAGGAACCAGTTCCCAAGTGTTGTTCCTTTCGATTTGCTCAAGTTCTTCATCCATTGCTTTTATCCAACATACATCTTCGCATGCCTCTTTCACATTTTGTGGTTCAGTAGAGGAGAGTAATGCCAAATAGCTTGAGGCTTCTGCAACTGTTCTTCTTGTTTGTACACCTGCTTTTTTCTGCCCCATAATCTGAGATTCTGGATGATTCTTCTGAACATATCTGGATGGAGTCTTTTCTTCTCTTCTTGTCTGCTCCTCTGGTTCTTCTTTAGGTTCTTCTTGAGGTTCTTCATCATTCTGTTGTTGAGGGTAGCCTTCATCTTCTTCGATGTCTTCATGATGTACTTGTTTAGGGATGTATCCCTTCTCATCAACCACTACATCAATTCTTTCAATAATTCTGCCAAGTCTTTTATTGTAGCACTTGTTTGCTTTGCTATGTGGAGAGTAACCAAGAAGAATGCCTTCATCTGCTCTAGGTTCAAGTTTGCCAAGCTGCTCATCAGTATTCTTAATATAGCATTTGCTCCAAAGATTTTGAAGTGCTTTACCGAAGGAGTCTTACCATTCCAGAGCTCATGAGGAGTTTGAGTGCTGTTCACCTGGACATTTGTTTTGTTGAGAATAACAACCGCGGCATGTGCAGCTTCACCCCGAAAGTTGCGGAGTCCCTGATTCAGTCAAGCATGCACGGGCCATTTGTTGGACTGTTCTGTTCATTCTTTCCACAAAACGTCCATTTGCTTGAGGGAGTTCTAGCTGTAGAAATCTCTTCTTATTCCCATGTTCTTCACAGAAATCAAAAAAATCATTTGAGGTAAACTCCCCACTCTGTCGGTCTGAGGCACTTAATTTTGTGACCTGATTTTTTTTCAGCCATGGCTTTGAAGGATTTGAATTTTTCGAATGCTTCATCTCTGTGCTTCATGAGTCCTAACCAGACAAAACTGGAGAAATCGTCAATGAATAATATCAGGTATTCTTCTCCTCTAGGTGTTCTTTTACTGAACGGACCGCATGTATCTGTATGAACTAGCTCAAGAGGCATGCTAGCTGATCCTTCTTTCTCTGGAAAGTTAGTTCTAGTCTGTTTTCCAAAACTGACATGATTTTCATATGGTGTTGTCAGGAATTTTGATATCTGGAAGATCGCGAACTGCCTGATATTTGGATGCTTTCCTTATTTGTGAAAAGCTTAGATGTCCCAACCTCCGATGCCATAACCAGTGCTCATCATCCTTGCTTAGATAGCATGTTGTTGTCCTTCTTCAAATATGTACAGATTATTTGGAGTTCTTTTGCCTTTGATCACTGTTTTACCTGTATCAAGATCACGAACAAGACATCCATTTGATCTGAATATCACCTCGGTTCTTTGATCGCACATCTGACTGACACTTAGAAGATTATGTTTCAATCCATCAACATACAAAACATTTCCAGCCTTGACCTTTTCTTTTAACTGAGCAATACCTTTTCCTTTAATAGTTGCAGGAGTATCATTTCCAAAAGAGACTTTCTTTCCTTTTTCTAGAGCAGAATATGACTCAAGTTTTTCTTTATCACCTGTCATATGCTTCGAACATCCACTGTCAATGTACCATAGATTTTCCTGTCCCTCTGCATAAAATGCTATCCCACATCTTTCTGTTTGTGGTTCCTTTATTCTCCATGTTTTGGTGCTTGAGGCTTGTTCCTTTTTCTGTTGAAACCTGCTCCTGCATTCAGAATCTTCATGACCAAAGTTATTGCAAATAGAACATTCAACTTCATTTTCAAGAGCCGAAAAGTTGTTGTAGGTCCTTCTTGTAATCCCAGTCATAATTCTTTGTTTTTGAGCTTCTCTAGTCATGATTGTCTTATATGAAACACATTGAGCTGCTTTGTGACCAAAGTTATGACAAGAAAAACATTGTCCATTGAAGAAACTTCTGCGATTATCAAATCTACTGGCCAAGTGATTGTAATCTCTATTGTTATTCATTATTGAACCAAATTGAGAAGACCTTACCTGTGGCTAGTTGTAGCTTTTGTTCACTCTTAAAACAGATTGCCCCTGATAGCCTTTGTTTGCAATTTTTCCCTTCTTTACCTGATAGTCTCCATTGTGCTTTTGCTCACTCCTTTTTATTGCATCAAGATAAATTTTTGAAGTGGATGCTTGAGAAGTTTCTCCATTATAGCCCAGAACTGTCTTGTTTAGAGGGAAACGCTGTACATTGATAATCTCATCCACAGTTTCAGATCCTTAGACAAACTTAAGATTAATAGCTTTTGTTTTATCAATCTCTTTTCTAAGAGCAACAATTTCACCTTCTAACTTTTCAAAATGTTTTTCCTTTTCATCAATTTGAAATTGTAGAGTATCAATGATCATATTCTTTTCTTCTATACATCTCTTGAGTCTAGTAATTTCTTCAAAAAGGTTATCCTCATCTATAGCATCCATATAATCATCATCTTCAAATGCCATTAACAGTTTATATTCATTACCTTGTTCATCTTCATCACTATTTGATAGACCATCACTATCTTCATGAGTGTAGTAGCTTTTCTTATTTGCACCCTGTTTCTTGTTCCATCTAGCAGGTTCCTTTCCTTTATCCTTATAAGGACATTTTGCAGCATAATGACCTACTCTTCCACAAGCAAAGCATTTAAAAGGTAACTTACCTCTGAACCTTCCAGAACCCCTTTGAAGATTTCTGACAAAATTTGATTCTTCTTCTTCTTCTTCTGGTACGTGACTTGCTTCATAATAATCTCCTTTGCCTGAAGCCTTGAAAGCAACTTCTCTTCTATCTGATGGACCTCCCTTTCTCATTTCATAAGCAGTTAGAATTCCATGTAGCTGAGACATAGTAAGAATTCGTAGATTTTCCTTTTCTTCAATTGCAGATACTTTAGATTCAAACTTGGGGGACAATGACCTTAGAACCTTTTCAACCACAATAGCCTCTTTTGTTTCTTCACCCAAATCTTTCATGCAATTAACAATCTCATCTACCCGAAGAAAGTAGTTAGCCACACTTTCATCATTATACATCCTGAGATTCTCATACTGAATGCTGAGAGTTTGAAGTTTAGCACGCTTTACCTGTTCATCTCCTTCGTAGCTCAAGACAATCTTGTCCCATATTTCTTTTACTGATTTATATTGCATAACCTTCACAAACTCTGTTTGAGATAAGCATCCCAGCAAAGTATTGACTGCTTTAGCATTTGTTTCATATTTCTTCTTTTTGGCCGCATCTGTAGGAGTAGCTGAAGGAAAAGTGTAGCCTGTCTTTATGATATCCCAAACATCCGTACCAAGAGATTGAAGATATGCAGTAACTCTTACCTTCCAATAATTGAAGTTTGTCCCTTCAAAAATCGGTGGCCTCATAGATGCTTCCCTCTCGTAGTTTCTCACGATGAAGGATCTTCCTTCAAGTGATCAAGCTTCTTCAGAAGGACCTGCTCTGATACCAATTATTGAAAATAATACTGAGAGGGGGGGTGAATCAGTATTATCTAGTTCTTTTAACAAATCTTCCTTATTTATACTTTGAATTATTTTTGCATATCAGTACCATAAAATAATGAGCATGAACAAGAAAAACAGACAGTCACATCAAAGAACACCAGATATAAGGTGGAAACCCAATGTGGGTGAAAACCACCTGCTGCAATATGTCTCTATCTTCTTTCAAATTAGAAACTCCTTTTACAATGGTCTTGTACTAGTGCATTCCTTTACCAGTACGCAAGTTGCAACCTGCAGAGAGCTACAACTCTCTCTCGTTTTCCAGTCTCTCCTGGAAGGGAGCTACAACCCCGTACTTCTTTTCTTTCAAGGACCACTTTTCATAAATTTTCAAACTGGATCCATAAACATCAAATGATCATCAAGTACCAGTAAGTCACCCAGATAACCAGATCCACAATAACAGTAAACTAAACCCAGAACACCTTATCAACAAAAAAAATCAATCAACAAAAGATCTTAAGACAGATACGCAATTTCCTTTTCTCTGGCCTGCGTCGCTATGCACTTCACCTTCTGTGGTGTCGTGCACCTTCGCAGCTGCGCCTTCTGTGGTGCTGTGCACCTCCGCAGTTGCGCCTTCTATGGCGCCTCCGCACTGCGCCTTCGGTGGCGCCTTTGTGGCGTCTCCTGTGGCGCCTCCGCACTGCGCCTTCTATGGTGCCTCTGTGGTGTCTCCGCACTGCGCCTTCGGTGGCGCCTCTATGGCATCTCCGAACTGCACCTTCTGTGGCGCCTTCGCACTGCGCCTTCTATGGCACCTCCGCACTGCGCCTTCTATGGCGTCTCCGCACTGTGCCTTCTGTGGCGCCTTCGCACTGCGCCTTCTGTGGCGCCTCCGCACTGCGTCTTCTATGGCGCCCCTTTGGCGTCTCCGTACTACACCTTCTGTGGCGCCTCTGTGGCGTCTCCGCACTGCGCCTTCGGTGGCGCCTCTGTGGTGTCTCCTATGGCGCCTCCGTGCTGCACCTTCTGTGGCGCCTCTGTGGTGTCTCCGCACTACGGCTTCTGTGGCGCCTCCGTACTTCCGCATCTGCAGCGCTCGAGAGAATACCCTTCACCGATTCTCTTTCCACTTCACTTTCATATAGATCAAGCTTTTGAAACAATAACCCAATATTTCAGATCTTAAGATATTCAACCCAAAAGCATGCCCAAGCCAAATGATCTCCTTTGCTTTATATAGGCAAGCTCTTCCTCAAATCATGGATCATGGGGCTTAATAATAATAATAATATAAAAAAATACCATGGGCCAAAACCATAATAACACAATACCGTCGGCAAAATACCAAGAGTTAAACATAAGAAACCCCACGTGTGCTTTTCTCTGCCTTGAAGGAAGTGAACTGGGGGTACGCACCTCCTGAATTGGGTAACTGTGGGTCTGGATGAGGTCCCTGCACGGTGTACCTGCGGGTACGCATCTTCTGGACTATTCTCCTACGTACTTCTTAATTCTCATCATATTGAGAGCCATGCCATGGGTGTTGCCATCAAGTACAACATCTGTAACATATAACCATACCAGAAACATAATGGCAACAGAAACTTCACATCAAGAATATATTCCAAGAAGGAAGCAACCAATCTCTATGAAATGTGGTATATATGTAGGACAGAGGAAACCATGCTTAAATAAAGGGAAGATTTGGGATCAAAGGAGAAAGCATTTGCTTCCATGGCCAAGAGAAAGGGAAAATTTTTCAAATTTGGTCCACCAAGAACAAACAACAAAGACATGTCCAGAATCCAATGTTTTGGATTCCAAGAATATGGACACTACAAAAGGACTTTTCCTAAGCTTGAGAAGGACAAAAATAGCAAAGGATCCTCCAAACCTCTACTATGACTAGGTGAAACTCTTTGCTGTAGGAATAGAATAAAATTGAATGGCTATAAACATCCTCTAGAATCTAGAAGCATGATGTGCATAGAGTTCTAGATACTCATGAAGATGTAGCATTTATAATAAGAATAAAAATGCATGGGTAGAGGTATCTTCTAGAATATAGGAGCATGACAAGATATAGCTCAAGATCTTCATGTAGAAGAAGCATACCTAGTAGAGGACCTCATCCATGAGAAAAGAAAATTTGATCATGATTAAGAATATTAGAAGACCTCCATCATCAAAATAAAAGTAAACACTTGAAAGATAAGGATCTTTAAAATCCTATGATGGAATATTCAAAAGAAGGTTCATGAACCAAAGTAGGCATATCATTTGATGGGATTCAAGAAAAGGATGTTATGTAGGTATGCTAAGATGAAGTAAGAATGGCCAAACCAAGAATCTTAGATGATCAAAGGAGAATCAAGATGAGGTATGTATCCATCAAAGTGAAGTCATGTTATCATTTGTATATTATTGAGTCATGGGAATAGTTCTATAACATGATCAAGTATGAAAGAATCACTTTCGCCAATGACATGATCAAATGCATGTACTACATCGTAATGAAGGTCAAAAAAATAATATTCTCACATAAGAAGTATAAGATTTATGACTATGAGGCAAGAAGAAATTTTTACTAGTCCAAGAAACAAGCAAGGAAGAAATTCTCTCACAACAATAATAATATGGTTGATGAATCTATCTAAGGAGAAGAAAATGAAGAAAGAGATCAAGCATGTGAAGAACACAATGATCACGAAGAATCACTATTTGACAAGACACCTTAAAGCTATCTCCCAAAAGAAAAAAGGAAAACTCTAACAAAGAAAGGAAGGAACCTTGACACATATGAAGTCCTTGGAGATATAAGAGATGCAGATAATGAATTCCACTCTACAAAGATATCGTGAGGAAGAAGCCATCCATCAAAAGAAAAAGCTATGTTGAAGCAATATTAGGATGAAGTTGTGATGGGATGCTATGTCAAAGCATGGAAAAAAGCAAGTACAATGAAGCATCCATGAGAAGAATGTTCCAAAGCATGGACAAGATGACAAAGAAGTAGCCAAGATGACAAGAAAACCTGATGAATGATGAGAAAGCCCCTTTCCACAAAGGAAACAATGACATGAAAAACCAGGAAGGAAAGTTATCAAAGGATGGTGCCCCACCTAAAAGAATTTTGATCAAATACTTCACGACATCAAAGAAAAGAAGGAGATCCAAAAGGTGAAGGACCCACGAAGAAGAAGTTGTTTATGAATGAAAGAGTCCCAAGTTAAGAGCGATCTTATACAAGTCCCCAATCAAGAGGGAGTTTTGGATCACCCATGACTATGAAGGAGTGACAATTATGTTTTTCCATCTCATGGGTCATGCATTAGACCAGGACCAATAACCGTAAGTCTAGATGAAGGCCATGAATGAAAATGAAGACACAAGATAGACACAAAATTCTTGTGTTCACTTGGGAAGAAATAATGGGAGGATTTGGTAATCATCTGCCATCTGATACTCTTTGAGGATGTGTAGGGCACCCAAGACAAGAGTAGGAAATAGGACTAATATTCTTTGAGGGTTGGGAACCGAAGATAAGAATAGTCCTAGAAGGTCATACTCAGGGAACACCTGGGTGGGTATGTACCTTTAGAGACAATGATGAAGGTGTCTATAAATCATTGGTCTCACCAGCATTATAGCTCATGGTCTCATGAAGAGATGGAGTTGTTAGTCAAGGCCTTGCACTATGACAATGTCGATGGATATGATGCTATAATAGTTGGATTTCTAATCTAATTTCTCTTATGTGAATTCTTCAAAGATTGATAATAGCCAAAAACCTTGTAATGTTGTATGAATACCTCCCTAGTTAAGAGGGAGTGTTGAAGGAAATGTAAATAGGTTCGGTCTTCATAAATGTACTTTTTATATTTGTACTTATTCAAGAAAAGAAATATTATTTCTATAATATATGTCAATGAGTTTCTTTCTCATTGAAATAGGTCTACTACTAGTTAAAGTTCTATAGGTGAGTCAAATAGTCAAAAGGAAATGTTGAAGGCCTTAAGGGCATGTTGCACCTTGTATGTGTATGTATTACAGTAAAGATAATACCTCCAAGCGAAGTCAAAAGCATCTTCCAAGAAACAACATCCTAAAAAGAAGTAATCTGAAGCATAAAAGTCAGGTTGGCCTCAAGTTATCTTGTCAACCTCAAGTTGGTATAAAAAAAGTAGAAGACACCTATATATTAGGGACATTACAACACTCACATAGAATACATTCATATCTTTTAAATTAGCGCCAAAAATGAGGACTAAAAAGGGTGATCAGGTGACAAGAAAGGGAGCCTCTAGTGCAGCGTATAAGGAGGAGTCTAGGCCAATATTGAGAGGACTATTTTCTAGGGTAGAAAATAGTTAACGTGTGATAAATAGAGTGTCTTCTTGTGGTCATTGCACCAATATCATCACAGTCACATAACATCATTGGCTGAGAAATCTAAGCAGGCCTATAAGGTCCCTCACTCAAGCATAGAAGGAGCCCTCTCAAGAGAAGAAGGAAGAGGTCTAAATCAAAAAGAAAATATTCAAACGTTCAAACGTAAAGAGGTTTTCTTTGCTATCATAACAACACTTCCATTATAGTCTTACAAGTTCATTGATTGGTGAACAAAATGAAGGAATCATCACAAGAAAAGGGTATCATCAAAGGTATATCCTCTAGCACAAGTGCAACAAGGTTAACTAATAGGTTGAAAGAAGAACGAAGTGTCTAAAGGAGGAGGACGAAGTGTTGGGAACAAATTTTCGAAAGAAGGATGCTTATGTGTTGGGGAAAAAAGTGCAGAAAGGAGAAAGGGCTTGACTTGTGCTTGGAGGATATTCTAGTCAAGGGTCTATGGTTTGACATTGATCAAGAAAAGCTTCAATAAGAGAAATTAACTAAAGGGTTTTCCTCTTAAGAGAAGAGAGGTTTTGGCCCTGCTAGAGAGCCAACATCTTATGTTCTTGTTCGTATGTCATGGTAGTTGTTTGATGAAGTACAAAAACATGCAGTAATAATGAAAAGAAGAAGATTAAGCTAACAAGAAAAGTAAAAATACTTCACAATTTTTTATCAAGCAATGAACAATTACACTACCCCTAATTTTCCCTAGATTCGTCAACATGGGTTAGATGGTGGGTGGCTAGGTTCCCCTTCATTCCACCCAGCATAGTAGGGGGGTCACAGTGGGTGCACCTACCCCCTGTCAAAGGGTTTGCAGGGCAGCGGTAGCCCCCGTGCACATGATCGAGGGCAGTGCCATGACAAATTTGTTTTGGACCCTATATTAGGTGGGAAGAGCTACCTATGGTTTTGTGCATGGATTTCACACATGGTTTTGGGCATGATGGTTTTCTAACCATGGTATTTTGTAGATCCGGTCAAGGGAAGTACAAGTATGTTCTAATCCAGTGTTAATGGATTGTGGTTTATGGATGCTTCATCATATTCATATATATATATATATAATATATATATATATATATAGTATATATATATATATTATATACATATTACATGTATACATGTATATATACATGTATACATACATATATACATGTATACATACATACATATATACATGTATAATACATATATACATATATACATACATATATATAATATATACATACATATATATATATATAATAACATATATATATATATATATATATATAATAATATTATATATATATATATAATATATATATATAATACATACAATATATATATATATATACATACATACATATATATATAATATATATACATAATATATATATATATATTATATATATATATATATATAATATATATATATATATATATATATATATATAATATAATATTGTAACATTGAAAGGAATATAACGAATAAATCAATTAGTAGTCATGGATTTTGGATCGAGGGCAAAATCTTTGTGTACATATGTTTTATCTTTTATGGTCTCGCCATTGTTTATTTTATGTTTTTAGAATTCATTTGCAGGTAATTTTTGTGCAGGATTAAAACCTACATTTAAGAACCCACATGGATAACCATTAACAAAAACCACTAAGTTACTATATGATGCACACCCCATAAGCCAATTCATTATTTCCAGTTGACCTTAATGTATGTGTTCAGTAAGTCAAACTTCAAAACCTTTGCAGGGGTATTTTTCAAATTTAGTTAACAAAGACCCTCTTATGCACAAATATCAATATTCAAGATCTATATATTTTTAATGAAACCATATTATTTGTTAGATATATTGTTAGATACAAAAACAATTTAAATTGTTAGTAATAACTTCTTTAATCATTTTATATGGTATTAAGTAATGACATCAACCAATTTTTACCAAAGAAATAGTGTTTATATTTGCTAGTATAAGATCCAAGAACGTAGCACTAAGAGCCCCTGAGAATCTACTAGATAAACTATATTCCCTACCTACATTTAAGATATAACCAATGAGTATATTAAAAAATGCAAAATAAAAATTTGGTTATTCAGCGATCAAGTCTCAATAATTCCTCCTTTTTAAAAACCTATAATACTTTCCCCAATTCCTCTTGTGCGTATAGAGCTCCAACCCCATGTTTTGAGACCTAATCAAAGAAGAAAGGGAAATACTTGATTACGCTCAACTCTTCCACAATATTCTTTTGGAGGTTTCCTAAAATAAGCCTTCAAAATATGAATGCTATACATCCATTATGTCCTTCAATGATTTAATCATGGATACATCTAGTAAATGAAACTCTTGAATGGTGTTAACATCTCATTTAGTGATTTAAGCAAATATACATCTAGTGTTGCAAATTTATGGAAGTATTTCATATTATTATCTTCCACTTCAATCCAATTCACTTGATCCTTCAACAACCAATTTAACTCCTTTGTAGGTTTTAACATTGTAAAGATAATTTTTGCAAATAGATTCTTAATGAAAATAGAAAAGATGAAATTGCACACATAAACACACTATAAAATAGTCATATTATTTTTGTTGGCTAGGGAATGTGAGTCCTGAAATGATTTCCATGCTTAACATGGGCTTGATTGGCCATAACCCAGGGGCATATAAGACGTCATAATCACCTAGGGATAAGAGTCGACATGCGTGATAGCAACCCTTAGCATGGATGATTTTTCTCCCATGCGATTTCGTATCATTGAAATTTTTGCCACAAAGTTCCTTAACAAAACTCCCTATCACCCTCTATTCTACACCCCATGGAAGTACCATGTATTTTATAATAAAAAACCAAATAAGGAAATCCAAAAAGAATTTTCAATATATTCCATTTATAGATGTCACAATACAACATATAGGAGACATCCATGAATCACCAATCCATTTTCCATAGAATGTAATACAACCATAGTTCCTTAATTGGAATTAAAAATCATAGGCTAGACCACCATGTGCAAAAAGGTTTCTAAAAGAGAATTTTGTGTGTTGAAAACACCCACGCATAAACTCAAAAAGCCACCCATTTTTTGTTGTATCGATTCTTAGCCCAAACCCTCATGCATGGGGCCTTCTACACCCCTATAAATCCTTAAGTAGGGCTTCACACAACCCTCATGTCTCTATTGTGGTGCACAGAAAAATGTACATCATTTGGGGATAGTTGTGCAAATAATATAACAAATATCCATCATTCTACCAGTTATTGTTACCCCTGAATACAAAAGGTCGAAAGAATACATAGTAAAAAATCCATGCAAATAATGAATTTTGTTTCTCTACAACAACAAAAATTCTTAATATCATATATTTTTTTAGCTAATCTATAACATTCTTCAAAGTTTCTACCTTTACCATTACACCTTCTTGTCTTTAATTCAAAATATCAAAAATCGATGTTGGACATGAATATGCTTTGTCTTAAAATGATGAGTTGGGTTCATTTCTACAAAGGTTGCACTTTTATTATCATAATATATACTTATATCTTGATGTAACAACCCAATAGCAAAACACAATCTCTATAACCATATTGCTCCCTAGCTCACATGATTGGCTACCATGTATTCAATTTGTATGGTTGAGAATCCCACTGCATATTATCTCTTTTTCATCCCGTTAGTTTCTCCTCCAAATATGTTAAAGAAATATCCACTTTTCTATTGTCTTTGATACATATCTATAGCCTGGTCTACATTAATAAATCCATATATGTCGAACACTCTATCCAATCGTTGTCTACATTAGGAGCACATTCCATAATTGGTAGCACCATGCAAATACCTAGAAACACTCTTTACTATTGTCTAATGCCACTTCCCTCATTTTCACATATACCTACTCAGTAGTCATACTGCATGTGCAATATCTAGTCTAGTACAAACCATTGCATACATTAAGCGTCAACTGGCACATTTGCGTATGGAACATAACATATGTTGCCTTTCTCTTATTGTGTCTAAGTATATTGTTGTGTAGATAAATTTATACCTAAATTACTAAGAACCTTTAGGGACTTACATTTTTTCATAGTAAACCTTTGTAATATTTCCTTGACATACCTTGTCTCATTTAACCATAATTTCATGTTTTCCCAATATCTTTTAATTTTCATGTTGAAAATGGAAGTTATAGCACCAATATCCTTGATGACAAATTTATAGGGAAATTGAGTTTTTTCTTCCTAAGTCATTTCCTTATCATTCCCAATCACCAACATATCATCCATATATAAGACTATACAAAAAATATCAACACCACCTAATTTCAAATACACATAGTGATCTACTATTTCTTAAATCACATATGGACTTTCTTAGCTCAACATCAATTATTTATTTTCCTTCACCACAGATCCTTATGGTTGATTCGTCTAGATTTCATCTTTTATATCACCATATTGTAAGTCTTCCTTAACATCATTTTGTTCTACTTAAATATTAAAAGAATCAACAATAGATAAAAGTAATAGAATAATATAAATTAATTTGGAAAAACAAGAAGAAGAAAAAATCATATATTCAATTCCTCTACATAGAAATAACCTTTTTCTACCAACTGAGTTTTGTATTTCTTCACTTATCTTTTGCATTCAACTTCTTCTTAAACACCCATTTGTTTCCAATTAGATTTCCACCATCTAATATCTCCACTTAGCACTAGAACTTAAGCCTTACGTTTTTCCAAGACTACCATTTCTTCAACCATGGGCCTTTTCCATAACTTTCAATCTTCTGAATTCACTTCCTCTCTAACAATCCTAGGATCATCATGAAGGGAAATGTCACAAGAAAATTTTTGCTAATTGTCCATTTTGGACATTTTATGAAAAACTATTCGGTCATTTGGTTGAAATTTAGGAATTGTTTACATACATATGATTAAATGGATGATATTCACAACAAAAATCCAATTTTAATAGTAAATTACATGTTCTTTATTGAATATTCACCTACATTATACACTTACTACCTTACAAAACAAAATAGTTTCCTCTGAAAGTAAACATATCCATCGTATTTGAATCCTTAAAAAATATCTCGATCATCATCACTAATAGTGTCTCAATGAAATATTTTTATTCCACTAAATCGGTGAAACACCAATCCACGAAATCCGTGAAACACAAATCCATTTTCCCTAGAGTATAATATAATTGTAGTTCCTTAATGGAAATAAAAAATCCATGGCATAAATTAGAACGCACTAAAAGATCGCTAAAAGTGAAAACAATGCATTGAAAGCCACAAAAAATCGATGTAAAAAATGATCCAATTTTATTTTGGGGCTAAGGGGGGGCAGTGGCATACATGCTCTTCTTCCATGCCCCTAACCCCTCCTTATCCTTGTATTCACCCAACCCCACCCCGCTCCTCTCTCCCCCCCACCCACTAATCCTGAGGCAACATACGGTGACTCGGGAGTGCACAGAATATAACACGTATCCAACATTCTCCATTGGAAAAATATAAGCCTTACACTCGTTGTTCATTAAATAATCTAAGTTACTAATAGTGGCTTGTTGTTCATTAAAGAAGAAAAACATGTTACACTCGTTGGTTCAAAATGCGTCAGCCAAAAATTTCTCTTATCTGATTTCTACTGAAAGGCTTTTCTTAAAACATGTTACATTGTTCTAAAATTTCCTACCAATCTTGTCTTTGCTGCTTACTAGCTTTACATGGTTCTCAACTTTTTGTCAATGATCCCACTCAATAATTAACTTTTTCATCAATCTTAAATTGGCTAGAAACTAAGAAGATATTGAATAATATTAATGAGGAGTTAATGGTGTCTAATGATCTAACACGGATCTTCTAAACTCTTACAAAAACCAACTAAGTTTGAATTTGAATGAACCCATAGGTTTCTCACTCTCTTTTTGCAAATGCAGTAAGGAAGGATTATGATCAAATTCATGAACCTCTAGTATCAAAGGATAGAATTTACCACATCCTTCAAAAGATTCTTAGCCACTAAATTTTTTTCCAAGTACTTAGATACACCTACTTCTCCTCTATCACTATTTTTCATGTTGGAGTCGATAGAGTAGGTTCAATATCCACCAATCTCAAAGATTTGAATAAATACACAAAAAGTTGCCAATAGCCTCCATTTATCAAATGTAAAACCACAAAAATGACCCCTAATTTCATTGTACATATCGTTTTTAAGCTAGTAAGCCCAAAAATATTTTGGGGTCTACATACCAATATACATGTGTTTTGTTTTATCTAATGTTCCTATTTATATGTATTTGTTCGGTTTGAACTAATGTTCCTATTTGTATGTGTTTTGAGATTAGATTGCCTGCATGATTTTAGGTCAACAAACCTAGTTTTGTAAATACATGCATCCCATTCCCTATATATGGATAAGGATTCCCCATATGGATTGGGTTAGACCATTTCACTAGTTCCTGTATAGCAGTTTATTTATATGTCACAATATCATCTTAATCATGAAAAGGCGCTCTTGCTATAGGAAGATATGTTGATCAGGTGTGATCCTTAATCATAGTAAACTCAAGGCCATTTCATGCGGTCTTTCCATTTCTTCCCTTCTTCTTTCTCATTCCTGGGCCACGCCTTTCGGGCATAGGGAAGTTTTCCCAAGTTCTATCATCATGAAAGCTTATATTTTTTATGTCAAAACTTAATAACATTGTCTTTTCAATTTCAATCATTTCTAATATAGATTTATATTGATGATCAATTGAATTTTTAAAATTAAATTGAAATAATTTAGATTTTCTATGTAGCTTTAAAACCATCTCATCCCCCCAATCGGGGTGACTAAGTGGGAGCATACGAGCATGAAGATAGAGTAGGTGAGAGGATAGCCAAGACGACTGCCTACTGCCATCAAGCTGGAACAACTAGACGTGGTGGTGTCCTGCATGACTGTGGGAATTTTAAGGGAGCAAAGTGGCAGGAGTATGAGGGGAGAGGTTGGCAAGAATAGCAACGGTAGTTTGATGGGATGTAGGATAGGTGGGAAGGGATACATGAGGGTGGCAAGATCAGGAAGAGAGCACAGAACGTAGCAGAGGAAAGACAAGAATAGGGCAGCGCAAGCGACAGGATCTTCTGTGGCCGAGCTCAATTTCGAATATGTTTCCTCTCGCTTACCTCTTGCAATTCACTCTGATAAGCATAGTATTTTGAAGGAGGGGGAAAGCTGGGGTACACTAGGGAGCCACTGTGTTAGGCTAGGCCTGAGGACAACAATGAGAGGCAGAGAGAGGTCTCTGATCAGATGATTAATAGTAGCGAGAGCATAGGCATGCTTGGGGAGTGTATTCTCAGGACAAAGGGATGGCCCTCGGAAACTAAGGATGCAAATCATAAGAAGGATAGGATGGTAGATGGCTTGGTCACCACCCTTAGTCTAGATGGGGAGAGAACTATGATTCCCCAGAGAGACTGGGAAGGCTGGAGTAGGGAGGGAATGCTTAGAAACAAGGATACGTCGGATTACGGAAAGGCCGAAGCTCCTAGAAAGCTAATGTTTTATGTTGACAATTGTTAGCACGAGTCAGTAAAAGAAGAGATGGCATGCCTTGGCAAAGGTCGGGGTCATGGGGATAGAGGGCGCCAGATCCAGACGTGTAAAAACAATCCTACCACTTCGAAACCGGCAGGTCCGAGAAGAGGTAGGAAATCCATTAAGGTGGTAGTCCATGAGGCAACTCGTGCATACAGAGAAGGGACAGATGCCGACATTCGTTAGCCAATCCAGGAGATGGAGGATAACGTCATGGAAGAAGATTTTGAGCCAGAAATGGAAGAATTGGGGGATATAGTCCCCAACCTAGGGCACACCATGGGCATGATGATGCCATGCAAACAAGCCTTGCACGTTTACTGGGTCATGAACCGGTCAGAGGTGGCGAGGGAGATGGTGGAAATAGCACAAGGTATGTGGAACCTCAAAAAGGACATGAAAAATCTGCAAATTATGATGTTTATGCAAGATAGCAAGATGGATGAGATCCAACAAAGTATGATGAAGTTGTTTCCGGTGCCAGGTGACTCTCTGCTGCACGAGCTATCATGGAATCTGATAGAGATGATAGAAAAGAATAGTTTTTTAGATTCTAGTTTTTACTTGGTTTTTAGAGGCTAGCATTTATTTTCCGTGTGTTTTTATGTTAGTTGGAACTTGAACAGTGTTTCTAGATGTGAAATGTATTTAGCTTGGGTTGAAAGACTAGTAAAATTTTGCTACTGGATGGCATATAACAAACTCAGGTGGCCAACAGATTTGGTTCCCCATGTGGGCAAGTTGAGGCCACCAAAATTTTGTATATGGAAAACTTGCTTCATAAATAGAAAAAGAAAGAACTACCATAGCTTACAAAAAAAAAACCATCATCCATTTGATTCTTTTAATTATCGTTTCCTCTAAACTTTATGAAAAGTAATTTGAATATTGAAGACAATGACCGGAAGTTTTAGTTTTCGAAGAATTTCACTAGAATCACAAGAATTTAGACTTAAAGGAGCGTGCGATGAATCGACATGCCTGAATGGAGCGAACCGAAAAGTGGCCCAAGTCGGCAAACATTGCTTCATTTCCTGCATCATACAGTACAGTTTACCAGCAATAAACTTTGCATCTCTATGTGACAAATCAATAACAGGATTTCAAAATATGATGAATTGGGAGACAGGAATGAATGTGTACCTGTTATGCACATAAGGGTTCCTCCCAGGGAAATCCAAGCCGTTTTAGGATTTCGTCTGAAATAGTCAATAATATACTTTGGATAGAAAGCGCGTAACACGGTTGGATCGTATTTGAAAAGGTTGAAGAGGCCAATCCCCGCGATAAACAGAAACCAAAGCAGAATAAAAGGCGAAAATGCGTAACTGACATGATCGGTTCCGAACCTCTGGACTAGGAATAGGATAACCAGGATCGCCACAGATATCCCAACAACGGCCTCTGCAACGTCAAACCCAAATCAAATCATATTCGAGCAGAAATATTTCTTTCCGATTGCAATTTCACAAGTATCTATATGCGCCACGTCGTGATATTTTCTATAGGAACCAGTAGGATCTATTCAGTTAGCCCTAAACTATCATATATCAAGAGGAATATTTATTACCTTGGCTTAACTGTATGTGGGGATTTGCGGTTAGCCCTCCCCCGACTGCTGACAGAACTGTTTCGTACACATACAAATAAAGGTTAACTACAAGGGATGCCCGAATAACCATAAATTTGTCCGTGGATTGCACCTTATTATTCGGCTGTAAAAGCAGATTTGGTGCCACTAGGACCGGCAATTGTTAAGTGGTTCTTTAAATAATTGTCGCTATTGATATTTAAAAAAAATCGATTGCTCTACGAGGATGATACCTGAGATGCAAGGAGTCAAGATACCATCTCCAATTACCATGGAGGTTCCCATAAGAGCTAGTAATAATAAAGTTGTCTTGGCTAGACTGCTTCTCTCTAAAGCTTCCTTAATGGCCAAAGCTCTTTTCAACTGTCTGTTGGGTGTGGCAAGTTGATATGTTGAAAGCTCCGCGTCCTCTGCTTGATAATTGGGTATCAGGCTTACCTTGGCATGGCGGCATATCAACGAATACAGTGCAAAAGTACCACCTAGACAATGTTAAAAAAATATTATTTTAAAGAATATGTTTATTAACTCATAGACACTTTCACTTTGACCATTTTAAAATAAAATAAGTATTCCTGGGGATTCTCGAACGTATGTGTACTAAGTTATGACATTTCATATGTGCATGCGTTAGTTAAATATCATTTAAAGTTTGGTGTTGGGTGTTATATATATGAAATAGTTTTTTTTTACAGTAATTTGATTAAAATATAATATAGATTTAAAAAAATTTGAGTTTAAGTGGTCTAATCTCTAAAATTTGATTGTTAAAATTCTAAATAATATAGAATTTACCTACAATCTAAATGTTTTTTACATTGAGAAAGTTACCTACCATATAAATACCTCTTATTTAAATGTTAATATACTTCATCTTTTTAATATAATAAAATCATATAAGATATTATTATACCTATAGCATCATGAATGGTATAACGCATTCCGTTTTTCTTTTGATTAGGTATTAGTTTTTCTTTCACCAAAAATTTATGCTTATTCATAGTTTAATATTAGGAATTCATATTTTGTTATTTTTTATTATTATTTAAATTTTTTTATTTGTAAGGTGATTTGTTGAGGTTTTATTATGTGTTGTTCAGCAACATCTATTTCTATTAGTTACTAATTATTTGTTTTTTGTTTAAATTCTTTTATTTTTCTTCCTTTTTCTTCTATTATTTATATTTTCATGAATTATATTTTTCCACAATATTTTCAATTTAAGGTGACTTATTATTATAAAAACATATTTTTAATAAATTAATTATAATAATATATTAACATGTTAGTAAAATTAAAACACACACATATATGTTCATATAAAAAATTATTACATTAATCATATTTCTTAATTTTTGATGGTGACATTTAAAAATAAATAATTTATTAGTTGTTTTATTTTGTGATGAAATTTTGTCTTTGTTATATTTGTCTAATTAAACTATATTTAGCTAAGTGGTAGATGCTAGCTACTATATAACCTTTGTTAAATAAATAAAACAAATTTAAATTAAAAAATCAAATATTAATTAGAGACATAACATAAATATAATACAGGCTTTTATTGAAAAATTTATTTATTTTTAATTTAATTATGAATAAAAGTATTATTAATCATTTTATAAAAAATTAATATTCATTTTTTAAAATATATGGAAATAATTTATCATTTCAAAACTAAAAAATATTTAGCAAAAATAAAAATTCAACTTTACTAATAATAAATAGATTATTCAAAATAGCGTGATTGTTTTCTTTCGATAAAAATGATGAATCCATTTTTTTAAGTTTTGTAATGTTATTTCTAGCTTTATTTGAGACTGTTCAACAAACAATTAATTGTCTCTCGTTAAAGTTGAGATATTATACAGCTAAAAATAAATAACAAATGAATTTTTTTTAACAAATAACATATTAAATATTTTTATATATTTATAGCCACTTTCAAATAAATAAGCAATTATCTGGTTTAACAATATTACTCTTCTATATACATATATTGCCAAATTAACAATCACATTATAACAAATTAACAAACAAATTATAATAATTTTTCCCCGTGTTATAACTATGCCCCTGATTTCATAAATACATCAAAACTCAAATTAAAATTGACTTCCTCATAAGTTTAAAGAATATTTTGGGAATCAGATCTATCTCAGAGTTTATATATAAAACAAATTATCAAAAGAAATCCCACACCTTCTCCATTATCATTGGCCCAAAGTACGATGAAACAATATTTGAGAAGTGGCAACAGAGTGAGCGAATATATTATGATAGAGAAAGCTCCAATAACGTCCTCTGTATTATCGATCCCGTTTGGGAAAGTGCTAGCATATACATAGAGTGGAGAAGTCCCTATGTCTCCGTAAACGACACCGAGGGTCTGAAATGCCAAATTGAGTGTGGCGGTGGTGGTTAGCACCTGCAAAATAACAACAATACAAATGGTGTTACAGCCTGCAAAGCCCAAGAACTATATTGTCCCAATGCTGCCACGGGGTCAACCATACTTGATTAAATAAAAAGCGGTTTTATTATGAAAAGTAAAGTTGTTTCACGGATATCATAAGCTCATCACATTAAAATAATCAAATAGCTAACAAGACAAACAGAGTAACATGAAACACGTAAACTAATATAAAATAACATTAAACACGTAAACTAATATATTTTATAATCGTAGAAAATTTGATTTATTTTTTATAATTTGTGTATTTCTCCCTAAACAATAACAAAGCGTGGGAAGAATCACTCTACTTTTATATCATTTATAATTTTTATTCCGGGGATTTTAGTTATTTGTTTGAAAAGTTTACTAACAATGGCCAAGTTTGGTGTAACTGCAAATTTCTTTATAATATCAGAGTTTGGATCTAGGTTCAATTTCCTTAGTTATGCAAATTTCTTTATAGTACTAATATCTTTAGCTATGCTTTCTTTATAGTATCAGAACTTAGACCTAGGTTTTCCCTAACTATATTTGAGGTGAGGTATTCGGAAGAATCAGTTTCTCTATGAAATTTATAATTGCCATTCTATTAATTTGAAAAGTTTACTAATAATTATAAGAGTTGGAAAAGTCAATGCATTTTTATGAAATCCATAACTACTACCTAAATATCTTAATTAGCAGTTTAGAAAGTTTATTAACACTTGTAAATTTTGGTATAGCAGGAAACCTTTTCACAAAATAAATACATCAGGTTCAATTTCCCTAACTATATTTGAAATGAGATATCAGAAGAATCAATTTGTCTCTATAAAATTTATAATTACCACTCTATTAATTTAAAAAATTTACTAACACTCAAAAGTCAATACAACCTTATAAAATCCATAATTACTACCTAAATATCTTAATTACCAATTTAGAAGATTTACCAATACATATACATTAAAATTTTAGTGTAAGAAAAAACCTTACATTAAAATTTTAGTGTAACAGAAAACCTTTTCACACAATAAATACATCGTTCAGAAAGAAAATATAAACGTAGTGCACAGGAAAAAAGTGATACCGACCTTCACACCTTGATGGGTCTTCAAAACTCTACTGGACTCCACATCCAACGAATCGACCCGTCCTCCATTTAAAATGCTACCTCCTCTCTGCACTCCAACCCTTGCCATCTCTCCTTCCACAGAGATTACCTTCACTCCGAAATATTAAAGCTAGAAAGGTCAATGATGGGCTGAAAATACCATATTTATAGCTGCAGGAGAGGCATTGGAAAACTCATTCAATTATTGTTGCAAAGTCAACGAACCACCGGCGGTGTTTACTGCATTCAATTATTGGTGTAATGACAACTAATCCCGAGGACAGGCGTTTACTGTGAAAATACTGCCCGCCTGGTCTGCTGATATCTTATTGAACACGATTGGAGATGAAAGAGATCGGATGGGACTGGTTGGATCTCCATGTAATTTCAAAAGCTCGAAACGGATTATCTTCCATTTTTATTGCAGTTGTCTTTAACGCGATTTTTTGAAAGCCTTTCCGGTGGCTTTTTCCGGCCAAAATCTAGCAGTAAATTACTGGAATCACAAGTTTGATAGCTAGTTTCTGCACAATCAAAGCGTCCCAGGGGTTTTTCAGTGTGCTGAATCCAAATATGCAGTTAAAAAACCATTTTAACTGCAACAAAAACCATTTTAACTGCAATTTCTTCCGCGGGATTCCGTCAACGGAATCTGCAAAAAGTCGCAGACAACTCCATTTTTATTTGGGCTTTATTTGGGCTAGTTCTAGTTGACACGGCTCTTGAGTATATAAAATTATCTGGAAATGTTCCAATTTGTTTCGGTAACTGTAGCACAAGCGAACTTTCCTATGGTGGGGACCTCTGCTAGGGCAAACAATATTTCAGTGTAGTAATTGTGTTTGACTTTGTAGTAAGAGAAACCATCCTAAGAAGGTACCGTCCCCACTGGCGTTCACTATTTGAGGGCGTGTAAATGACTTTTAAATAAGGTAGATGATACACCCTAAATATATACGGCGTTTGGGGTACCTCAGGATTTGGCTTTCCACCACCTCCGTAACTCTCTTCCCATTCCGTTAGATATTTCTATGGTTGGTTTTTTTTTAATATAAAATAAGGTACGAAGTTATAAGTATACTTCTTTTACTTTTCTTAAATGTCTAAAAAAAACATATATTTTTAATCATTAAATTAATATAATTTCAAATCAATTTTTTTTCAATTAGGTATAATTTTTAATATATTTAATTGGTTAATATTTTATTTAATATCATAAAGTCAAAATAAATGTAACATTCACTAGTGTATTATTGAGTTCTGACATAGAATTTTAGTGCATTATTGATTCTGATGTAATATATAATTTTTTAGAAATTACTCTAAAATATATATATATATTTTTTAATCATTAAATTAATATAATTTCAATCAAATTTTTTCATTAGTTTAATTTTTAATATATTAAATTTTAATATTTTATTTAATATCATAAAAGTCAAAATAAATGTAACATTCACTAGTGTATTATTGAGTTCTGACATAGAAATTTAGTGCATTATTGGTTTCTGATGTAGTATATATTTTGTTAGAAAATACTTTTAGTATAGTATTGACCAATACAATTTACAATATTTAAATATAAAAAAATAATATTTTATTTTAACTATTATTAAAAAATTATTATTTAAACATCTCTTTGGAACATAAATGAAAGTGTTACTATAGTTTTTTCACAATATAATACCATGTGGTAAATACCTCATATATTTTTATAATAATTTATGGAAATAATAGCAATATTCAAGCATGTTATTTAAATATTTGTCCAATGATTTTATTTAAGTATTGAGGGGCTTTCGTGGTACATTATATTAGATTTCATTTTTGTGATCCAATATTCGAGCATGTTTTTTAAATATGTGTCCAATGATTTTATTTAAGAATTAAGGGGCTTTCGTGGTGCATTATATTAGATTTCATTTTTGGGGTTCAAGTGCATTAAGTAAGTCATTCATCTATGACCATTTCCATGAGAGGTAGTCGTAACAAACTAATTTATCATAATTACCTCCCAGAACTTCGTGAGAGGTCACCCATCCCAGATTTCCTCTGGAACAAGCATTCTTAAGTGTAGAGATTTCCCCACAATCAATTATTTTATACCACAATTTTTTTTTAAAAACCATCTGAAAATAAAATCCTTGAAAATAGCTCATAGTCAAGTACATAACATATTGGCAAGTCTCGCTAGCACAACCGGTTGAGGATGGGCCACATTAGCAAGGTGATCTGGGATCAAACCTCATGTTGGGTGGTTGTGCCTTGTGCTATAGGGAGGAGAAATGCTAAAAATACAGTCAACTAAGGGTTGGTGTGGCCCAGGCTGGTTGCGATCCCTAGTTGAATTTGACGGCCTAGATGCCCCTGGTCTTGGCCCATGCTTGGCAAGACACCTGTATGGCTTTGACAACTTAGATTCCCCTGGGACCTCGCCCATGCCGAATGCGATCCCATGGTGACATTGACGGCTTAGATGCCAACCCAGGCTAATTGTGATCCCCAGCTGACTTTGACAGCTTAGATGCCCCTGGGTTCTGGCCCATGCCAGGTACAACCCCCACGTGGCTTTCACAACATAGATGCCCTTGGGTCCTCCCCTCTAAGGCCCTCGAGCTACGGATGACTAGGGCAAGGCCACACAATGACAAAGCGCAGACGAGCTAGGTAGCCGTAGGAGAAAATTCTAAGCCATTTGATGGAAAAATGGCTAACTGTTTGGACGGAGGTTTATATGGCGTGGTGGTCCCGGGTGGGGGCGCCCCAGCCATGGGTTGACATGCGGAAAATAGATGAAATGCCAAATTGGTGGTTTGGTTGGCATGGGCCGACGTGACCAGAAGGGAAAACGAAGTGTATAAGTATGTGGATGGCTTGATGAAGTTTGGCAATCAGGCATGGGCGAACAAGTCTTCATCTCAAGAAGAAGTGCAAGCTAGCTTGGGCATTTTGAATTAAGGGCGAAAGGTGCAGGCGAACATAGGGGCCGAAGCGCCCTAGATGCAGGTTGGGCGAGCTACGTGGCGACCGCAAGGCATGCAGGCTCCAGGCGTAGACACAATAGCGGGAAAGTTGGTGAACAGGTTGGCGGTCAGATCGTTAGTGCAAGTTAGGTAGCAGGCGGGCGGACGCACATGGGTGCCAGGTAGATAGCCGAGTTAGTATAACCAGCGGGTCATTTGGTAGTGCGAGCACACGGTGGAACAAGCGAGCCAGGTAAGGCAAGTTCGAGCGGGCACTCGTATACAGGTTGAACTAAGGATCGTTGGGTGGACGAACCGAGTGAGGGCTTCAGTGAATGGTTGGTCATGCAGAGTGTTGTGTCAATGGGTGAGGCAGGTGGACGTGTCCCAGGCACGACAACACGATGAATGGGTTAAATGATAGGTGAGTTTTGAGGGATTGTGGTTGGCGCGCTCGAACAAAACAAAAGAGTGTGGGACAGGCGAAGGCGTCAGTCAACAGGTGAACTGGACACGGGCGAACGACGATGGGTGGCATGACGAAACAACAAAACAACCAGGTGCAGTGAAGTGCGCCAGGGGTGAATGACTGATAGGTGTGCACATTTGACACGACGGTTGAACGGGTGCCCGATTGTATGACAAGTGTGACAGGTGCACGAGTTGGGTAGCAACTCATGTGACTTTGCCCATTTATTGGGCGAGGCTGCATGACAGTGTAGGAAAGATAGATTTTGTAGGTAAGAGGAGAAACTTGGGGTTTCCCTCCATTGTACTGTTTATGTATAAATCTGAATATTATCATTGTTAATACAGCCAGACGGATACTTACAGGGTGTTGCCCCTCCCTTGTTATTCTGTTGTGCATTTGAATGTTAATGGTGATAATATGTTTATGATGTGAAAGTTTTCTCTGTATGTTTAATGAAAGATTGTACTTAGCTGTTAGAAAATATTCTAAGTATAGAAGTAAGATGTATTCCATGATCGTTAGTATTGTTAAAAAGGAAAGGGTTAGTGGTGTCACACCTCGTATAGTGCAGTTGGAAGATTACCGCCAGTGTAGGGGCATGACAGTTGGGATCAGAGGATACATGATGAAGAAGTCTGATAGGTGATTCAGATTTGCAAATTATGGTCTACACAAGATCATAAAGAAAGTAGATGGCAGAGATGGTGGAAGAACCTCAGGTGATGAGAGGTGAATCTAGCCAAGATGATAGAGAAGCTTTCCTTGAAAGGGTATTGGATCGTATGGAAGAATTAGGTTCTGATATGGCTTTGATGAAGGTTGAGAACATGCAGGTTCGTGAAGGCTATTTGAAGGTGAAAGAGGAACTTGAAGACCTCAAGGTTCGATACGAGTAGACGGAATGGGAGTATATGCTAATGAAGAAAGAAGTCAAGAAGATTGGTGAAGCAAGAGATCAAGGTTTGGCTGAAATATTGAAATTGTGGCAATCTCTTGATGATGCTCTCGATGAGATTGCGGTTTTTAAGAAGGCTGTGAGACACTACTTAGGTGGAGGTGTGACTCATGTCAAAGTCAAAGAGCTGGATGGTTATGATGGAACAAGGAGTGCAAAAACTCTTGGAAACTTTCTATGGGATATGGAACAATACTTGGAGCTCTTGGAATTATCTGATGAGGAAGCCAAAGTGAAGGTAGCTACTCAATTCTTGACGAAGGATGCTAAGATGTGGTGGTGAAGGAGGATGGATCAGATGGCCAATGGCAATGCTGAAGACATAACTTTGTGGGATGACATGAAGAAGGCTTTGCAAACCCACTTAAGTCCACAAGATGAAACATGGGATGCAAGGATGAAGATAAAGAATATAAAGTAAACAGGAAGTCTACAGGGATATCAATGAGAGTTTTCAAGTGTGGTTTTGGAACTTTCTGACATGGCAGAAAGAGACAAGGTGTTCAACTTTATCATAGGTCTGAAACCTTGGGCACAGAATGAAGTGAAGAAACAAAAGATTAAGACGATTGAGGAGGCTTTTGCTGCTATGGATCATTTGGTGGAACACTACGATGAGGGTTCTAATGAGAAGAAGAAGAAGTATGACAAACTGAAGGAAAAGACTACGAAAGAGAAGACTTCAAGATCGAATGACAAGTCCAAGACGAAGAAACAATTTAAGTGTTGGGTATGTGAGGAACCACAAATGGTGAGGAATCTTCCTTCAAGACCAAAGGTGGCTGCCTTGGCACAGTCGAATGTGAAGAAGAAATAAGAAACTTACATAGGGGTTATGTAGATTCCAGGAGCTGTGGTGGCTATGGAAGCTGTCAAAAAGAAACAAATTGGAGTCTGTCGAAATGAAGGCGAGGAGTGTTGTTGTGCTTCCTATGCTGGATACTGGCACAACTCACAAATTTATGAGCGAAGATATTGTGAGGGCTAAAGTTTGTACCAATGTAGGAACAAATGAAGACACTGAATTCTCCTCCGAATTCAGTGATCGGTGTAGCTGAAAAGTGGATGTGACACTTGGTGAATGGACAAGGAAAGTTGATTTCACTGTGCTGCGGATAGATGACTATGAGGCTATATTGGGTATAGAGTTCATGAAGGAATTTGATGCGATGATTGTTCCCCCTATGAAGAAACTGTAAATTTACGATGGACGAGAGGATGTACTCATTAGTGTACCAACCTTAGGAGTAACTAAGCCTGAATGTAAGTTGACATCAATGAATATCAAGAATGAGAAACAGGATGAAGTGATTTGTAAGTGGTTGTCTATTGCAGAGGCAAAGCTTATGGAGGAGTCATAGGTTATCAAGACACTATCAGATAGCATCTTGGATCTATCTAAGAGGTTGGAAGCAGTGGAAGATGACGATTACGAAGAGTATGTGAGGTCGAATGTTCAGATGGATGATCGGGAGGCATACTTGCAGAGAACGGAAGTGGAGGATCTGGATAGGTGGATTGAGTTGATTAGTGAGGGAGAGCCTTTAGGCTTTGCTCCCTCCTCATCATCTTAGAATATCATGGAGGATGAGACTCATTATTAGCTGCTCATGGTAGTGAGTCTCCGAACACTTTGAGCAGGCATCTAGGGGTGAGATGAAACAGGTTGACAGGTAGCATGCAGTGGACAGTCATGACGATGTAGGGGCATGAGTTCTTCTGGAGGTGACGCATGGTTGGATTAGTGACCCAACTAATAACTGACATGATGGTTACCAACACATGAGTCCTTGCAAAGCAGTGGCATATCTATTGTGTAAAGCACGTTGAGTAGTGGACATCTAGATTACCCATATACATAGTTGTGTGGATGATGATCTTGGTGACGGATGGTTGTTGGGATGAAGAATTGTCGAGAGCAACAATGACTTTCAGTGGGGGAGAATGTCAAGCCCCCGAGCTGCAGATGACTTGGGTGAGGCCACATGACGATGGAGCGTAGACGAGCTGGGTAGTTGTAGGAGAAAATACAAAGCCGTTTGATGGAGAAATGGCTAAGTGTTTGGACAAAGGTTTATATGGCAAGGTGGTCCCGGGTGTGGGCACCCTAGCCATGGGCCGATACGCGGAAGGTAGATCAAATACCGAATTGGTGGGTCAGCTGGGATAGGCCGATGTGACCACAAGGGTGGACGAAGTGTATAGGTATGTCAATGGCTTGGTGGAGTTTGGTAATCGAGCAAGGATGAACAAGTCTTCATCTCAAGAAGAAGTGCAAGCTAGCTTGGGTGTTCTAAATTAAGGGCGAAAGGTGCAGGGAGACGTAGGGGCCGAAGCACCCTAGCCATAGGTTAGGCAAGGTGTTTGGTGGCCACAAGGCATGCAGGCCACAAGCGTAGACACTACAACAAGCAGGTTGGTGAATAGGTTGACGGTCAGGGCGTTAATGCGAGTTGGGTAGTAAGCGGGCAAGCACACATGGGTGCCAGGTAGACAATCGAGTTGGTGTAATCGGGGAGTCATTTGGTAGTGCGGGTGCATGATGGAATGGGCGAGGCAAGTAAGGTGAGTTCAAGCAATTGCTTGTATACAGGTTGAATGGAGGACTGTCAAGTGGATGAATTGGGTGAGGGCACCGGTGAACGGTTGGTCATGCGAAGTGTTATGCAGACGGGTGAGTCAGATGAATGTACTCGAGCATGACAACACAATAAATGGTTGAAATGAATTCAAGTTTTAAGTGGTCTCGGTGGGCGCGCCCGAACGAAATGAAAGAGTGTGCGACGGGCGAAGGTGCCGATGAATGGGTGAACCGGGCAGGGGTGAACCACGATGGGCGGCATGATGAAATGAGCAGGTGTGATGAAGTGTACCCTGGGTGAATGATAGTAGGTGTGCATATTCGACACGATGGTTAAATGGGCGCCTGGATTGTGTGATAAGTGTGACAAGTGCACGAGTTGGGCAGCAACTCAAGTGACTTTGCTCGATGGCAAGGCTGCACGAAAGTGCAAGAAAGATAGATTTAGCAAGTAAGAGGAGAAACTTGGGGGTTCCCTCCATTGTAAAGTTTTTGTATAAATTTTAATATTATCATTGTTAATATGGGCATACTCATACTTACAGGGAGTTGCCCCTCCCGTGTTATTCTGTTATGAATTTGAATGTTAGTGGTGATAATATGTTTATGATGTGAAAGTTTTCACTGTGTGTTTAATGAAATATTGTACTTAGCTATTGGAAAATATTATAAGTATAGAATTAAGGTGGATCGTTAGTATTGTTAAAAAGAAAAGGGTTGGTGGTGCCACACCTCCTATAGTGCAGTTGGAAGATTACCACCAGTGTAGGGGTGGGACATCCCCTATGCTAGATGCGATCCCATGGTAACTTTGACGGCTTAGATGCCCCTAGGTCCGGAGACCTGTAGCCACAGGTCAAGCCTAGAGGAGCACAAACAATTTGACAAAAGAAAGGTACTAACATATTTAACATCAACTAATTCCCACATAATTTAAGCAAGTTATTGCATAAAAAATGATAGGAATAAGATGTAAATAAATATACTTACCAATAGTAATTATCACCAATATTTGTATTTTCTCTAACTTTTATATAGGAGTAAAAGTGTAACTTTATAAACTTATTAGTGATTACCACCCACCAAAATTTATGCAAGTTTATGTACTTCAGAAAGCAATTCATTTAACCACTTCACATCTCTATTATTAATTTCTATGAAAACAAAGCTATAATATTCTATTTGCCTATTAATCATTATTAACGTATCATTGAGGAATATAAATTATAAATTTTTATGAATTTTTAAACTTGAATAAAAAGAATTAAATTATCAGGTAACACTAGTTAAAGTTAAAATGAATTATAATATTTTAAGGTGCATTTTTTGAATTTAAAAACACATGTTATAGTTAAAATTATGAATACATAGTTATTTAATAGTAACCACATTTTATTATACATTAAAATCCATAATTGGTTTGTATAAAACATATTTAATATTATTTATAAATAATAAGTAATAAAAGTGTTATGTGTGTGTATGGGGTAGTTTAGTCTAGTCTCTACGAGTAAAGTTGGAAAATATATAAAGGGAAGTTAAAATTATTATGGCTAAAAAAATGTGTTCTTTCTTATAAGACCATTAAAATAAGAAAAATAATATTTATTCATAAAATTTATAAATGAAGATTGAATTATCTCTTATAAAATAGGATATTTAAAAGTTTTGAAAAACATGTTTATATGAATTATTAACATATCAATTGTAAGTTACGTATTCGCACCATTATGACAGTATATTCTTACCATCTTATATATTAGCTAAATGTAAAATAAAAATATATACTAATTTGACAGTATATTCAAGCCAATGTCCAAGGACTAATTTTCTCAGTTATGTGCTAACGTCCCCAAGATTTAATCCACATTTTCAGGCCCAAAGCTCAGGCCATAGTCCAAAATTGAATGACACCTTCTGAACCATAAGATAAACTTGAAATAACAATGCTAATGCAATTACTCGAATAAGACCTTGTGTGGACCCCTACTAGACATAACTGGAATTTTGTGAGACATATCACGAATATGTAATATACATGTGTAAATAACAGATTTGAGCATATGGGTCTCACACTTATTTGAGATTCTTTATGAGGCACTATTTCCTTATCACTTTAGATTTAGTTTCATCCATTAGGCTATAGATACATTATCCTTTCATATACAAGTAAAGACATGATCAAAGCCATACATAGCCACTGTCATAATACATATTCATGACCAACATAATAACAAGAAAAATACCAAGAATAGAATAGCCATAGAATCCACATATAAACTAGTATAATAGTCATAGAAATATAAGGAGAAATAACCTCATATTATGATGAAAAAGCCAAAACTGGGATTGGACTTCCACGTTCCACCTGACCATAGAATGGATGGGCCAAATCTCTTTTTAGCCATTCACCTTCATGCCATATGCCAAGCATGAATGTGGAATCTCATAGAACACATCAATCCAAAACCATCTATGGCTTCTAGAAGTCGAACACCTCAACCGATGAAACAGTGATTCCACCTCATGGTCTGACATCACAAAACCATCATTAGATTGGTCTCTAGCACAACATTCGAGGTCTCTAGATCATTTGTTCTAGTCAAGGTTTCGAGGACTAGTAACTCAACCTATAACTACCACTAGGCTTCTAGAGTGTTTGTCCAACCTAGGCTTCCAAGACTAGTAAATCAACCCACCAAAGGTTTCGAGGGAATTTGTCTAACCAAAGCTTCCACAACCACTAACTCAACCCATGCTATTACAGGGTTTCCAGAGTGTTTTTCCAACCAAGGATTCCTAGAACTAATAGTTCAACCCAAGCTAAGGAAACATGAGAACCAACCAAAACAAAACAAGGAAGTAAACCCACAATCTCCATGACTATCCAGGAAATGGCAAGGGTAGAAAATCCACTATCAATCTAGGCAAACCTCCATGGCAATGATAGGTCATAACCAAGGAACCACATGCATGTGCCATGTGTTCCAAAACTAGCGAGGAAAGCATACATGTAACTCTATACCTACAAGAAAAACTCATTGTAGTTGTTGATCCTGATGTCCTCTTATGTTTTCCTTCTCTTCCCTTGTCTTCTTAATCCAAAACTCTAAGTATGCCACACTCTCAAAGAATTCTCCAAGAAAAATCTAAGTATCCAAGAGTATGAGAGAGAGAGAGAATAATGAGAGAGCTCTAAAAATTTAACTGACCAAGCATACACTAACCAAGCCTTACCCACTGATCCTTAGAAACCTTCTTACTAATGAGGCCTCTATTTTCTTCAATTTCCATTATTTTCCTTCATTTTCCTCCTCACATGTAACCTGTGATCTTTCACCTTCCTTTTCTCCTAATTTCGATTATTTTCATAAATAATATGACAATTAATGCCTCATATCTTTCTAAAGCCTATGTCATTGCCTTTTCCAATTTTCTTTAGCCAAAATAAACTGAATAAACACCCACTAGGATGTTTTTCCCACCATTCATCTTGGAATACATGTCCCATCACTGTGGCCTTATATATTTTTACATGGATTTTTAAATAGGGTTGTTACATAAGCCTCCCCCATGGAGCTTTATAACATAGCTCATTGCAGTATTTACAAAGATCATCTACTTGTGAAAAACATACCATTTAATTGGAGATTTATAGCACAAATCATTACAATATTTATAATAATAACCCCATATACTCACATACACATTTTATTCACCCAAAAAATAATCATATCGCCTATGGAGCTTTATAAATCCAACTCGATATAATATTTACAATAATACACACATATACACATGCACATTTTTTCATCCAACAAATAAAATGGTATGATGTCTACATACACAACAAGGGAATCTAGAGGCTTAGCCCTCCACCCACAAATTAATACTAGGATTCATCTCCTTCCCAAGAAGTCCATAATCCACTGCAAAGTCAAATCTACATCCAATGTCCAACACTATAATCCCGCACCACTTGTCCTCTGAGTAAAAATTTACCGTCTCATTATTCCAGGGGGCACTCCCAATGTGCATTTGATTCCATCTCACAATGATAGTGACCAAAATAAATCCAACTCCAACCTTCCCTTCTTTGCTACAAAGTCCTTTGGGAAATCCGGTCACCCCCTTCCTTACAGTCACACACCTTCCAAGTTTTGCTAGCACCCCCATCTCTAGAATTCCATCGCTTGGAAATGATTCCTCGCATCGGAACATACAAAAACCAAGGCATATCCCTACCTCAAACCATCATATCATTCATGAAATTCTCATGGAAACCAATGGACATTATTGGGTACTAGTGTCCCACGATGGCCCTACTCCTGAGTACTTACCAGTGTACTACTATCTATTCCAATTCCTTTTACTAATGTTGCTAATTCTTATCATCATTTTCAACCACCCAACTAGGCATTTCATGCTTTCCTTTACCAAGCACATAATTTACATTAGATTGAAAATAAATTGAAATAAACTCACCTCATACCTCATTGGTGGCCCATCAATAAGCTACACTTGAAATCTTGTTCGCTTCCTGTCGCAACAAGTCAAACTAGAATCTTTGACCAAATCATCATGTATAAACATATCACATCAGGTTAGCTCAAAACACAACCATCATAGATCAAAATCATAAATCATAATCATATGTAACCATCATAAACCAGAATCAAATATCACATGTAATTAGCATACACCATAATCATAAATCACATGCATGATAAAACTGAAATAAAATGCAATTACTTATCCTTTAACCAATCCTTAGCTTCTACCTTTGTCTTTATTCCATACACCCTCTAGATCAGTTTTCATGCCAAAAAATAATCGAGTGCCTTCTTCTCAACCATGTGCAGATACACATAGTGTGCATCACGCACATGCAACTACACATGACATACAACACCATGCAATACATGCATGTACACCTAACATAATACACATACATCTACACTTAGGCTACAACACAATACATCTATGCTCGATGTACAACACCACACAATACATCTACCTACACATGGTGTACAACAAAACACAATACATGTACTACACATAGTACAACACGATGAGTACACATGTCATGATAACATGACTACATAATGCACATACATAGAACCACATGTACACAACCCAACATGTATGACATGCACATAATACCACATGTACACAAGTAACACGTGTACAACATCTACACAATAGCACCTTTACAAAGCACCACGTGCACAACGTGTACACAACATCACTTGTACATGACACTACTTGCACAACATGTACACAATGCCACATATACATCACACCATATGTACAATGTATACACAACGCCAGACATACACAACACTATGTGCATGACATGTACACAATACCATATGCATGACATGTAAACAACACCACCTGCACACAACACCATATGTACAACAGGTACACAACACCATATGCTCACAACGCTTCTTGTACAATCATGCACACAACACCATATGTACATAGCACTGCATATACAACATGTACATAGCATCCTATGTACACAACACTGCATATCCAATACGCACATAGTACACTGTGTACATAGCATGACATATCTAACATGTACATAGAACCATCTATACCTAGCACTGCATATGAAATATTCACAAAACACTATAAATACCACCGTATACATAAAATTGCATAAAAAACATGTACACACACTATATATACTCAACATTGCATGTGCACAACATCACAGATCCTTCATGTACAACATATAGAACATATGCACAACAATAGTACCAGACATCCAAAACCACACTGTCTCTACCAAGAAACCTTGCTTCCAGTGTCTTTCCACAATCCACGCTTTTCCTAGCATGTCGTATACCACACTGCTTTTATTTCGCTGAGGCATCCCTCGGTGTAGCCTTTCCATAATATAGAGATAATATAATCACATAATATCAAATCATAACCACATGATACTGACCTCGTAGTTTTGTGAGGGCTACTCCTCCCAATTGGTTCCTCATAAGACCGGCATTAGGGGATTTTTGACATCTAAAATGGGCCTCCTAAGAAAAATGTAGAACCAAAATAAACTTTATAAGAACAAATAGGATTCAAGATGATGATGTCAACCATGGGAGATGATTCACCATTTTTGGAGTGAAAAACTACAAAGATTACAAAATAATAAAATAAAAAAACTACTTTTTCAACTCGCATTGTAAAGTTATCTCCCTAAGCTTTTACTCAAATTTTGAGTAGGAGTACTCATTGGATGCAAAATTTAATTCCTCATCGAAGGAGCACCCATTTTTCATACTTTTGATGGATCCTACTACACGAAAAATGAGAAATACATGAAAAAATGTGATTGCAATCATGTTTTTCATGTATTTCTCATTTTTCATTTAGCAGGGTCCATTGAAAGTATGCAACATGGGTATTCCTTGGATGAGGAATCAAATTCTTCATCCAATGAGTGTTTCCACTATAAATTTGAGTAAATCCATACGGAGATAAACTGAAAATACGAGTTGAAAATATAGTTTTGTATTTTTTCCCTCTAAAATTTGACGATATAATCTAATATTTTTTTATTATTTCCACTATTATTTTATAATTTCCTTAGGAGGCCCACTTTAGACCTCAAAAATCCCCTAATGCAAACTCTTCATGCAATTCACCTACATAAGAAATCATTCTTCCATAAGAATGATCCTTGATGACCCTGTAAGACATTGACATAAATACATGGATACATACATACATATGCATAAACACTAGCATAAGAAATCATGATCATGTCCTACAATGATATGCATACAGACACATACATACATATGAACATCAACATAAAATAATAATGATCTAGTCAATCAATGGCATACATACATACATACGTACATATAAGCATTAGCATCAAATAATCATGACCCATGATGACCCTGTATGACATGACATAAATGCATACATGTATACACATATAGACATAAACATAATCATGGTCAAAGCATAATTAATAGATATCATAAGTTCAAGGTTAAGGTAACTCCCTTTATGCGTGCAACACATGCACAACCTTGAAAACAATAATTCCCAACATAGCCAAGGCATATGATGCCTGAAATCCATTCACCTTACCTTTCTTGATTACCTTTCCCATGATTTTCCCGTCATCGTCTATTTACACCAATGGACCCAACCATTCCAACTGGTTATCATACTCTTACCTTCAACTACCATTATACATAAACAAGCTTCATCTGAGTATTACATTGCCTATTGTATTTCATTTAGCTCTCGCTGAACTCCACTAACTTTCCTCTTTCCCAACCAATTCCCAAGACTCTAAAAACATGAAAGGAAATAGAAGAAAAAAACAAGAATAAAACCATGAAAACAAATAACAACATGACACCGTGAACAAAGTGGAAAGGTCTTGTGCTAGTCATAACAAGGACACAATCAAGCACAACCAAATCACATGTACTGAAAGAACAAAACTAGCAACAGACACCATGAATCCATCCCCATGGTTCCAAGTGCCTCCAAGTGAAATCCTAACCTGAGCCTTCCTTAAGATGTCATGGCATCTCTTTTGCCATGCAATCCACTGCATCAAACTGCCATAAACACATAACTATCAGCACATAAGTAAACATAACGATACTTTGGTTACCATATCTTATTATGCCAAGCATGTTGCCTAGTATCAAAACACATTTTGTGCCATCTCTCAAGGGACTCCAATTCCCTTGGTAGATCCACCTATAACTAGAGATTAGCTAATATACATGTCAAGTACATGTTCATGAATCTAGCACATATCCATATAATGTCAAACAATATTAAGGTTAAGAAGATTTCAAGTATGCAAAGCACTCGTTCGTTTGGAATTAGGGTTTCCAAACATAGCCAAGGTAATTCTTTCCGAATTCCTTTCTTTTACCTCTTTACCTTGTTGCAATTAAGGCTTACAATGTACTGTCACTTCACCCAACTGTTAGTTATATAAACATAAAAATTGTTACCTTGTCACGCTAATACCAAGCATGTTACGCTGCAACTGGTCAGACATGTCAACCGCATGTTCCAAATATCAAGACAACCATATCTACCAATTTGAAATCAACATTTACTAAGACTAACAATCATGTCATAATCCATAGTCAACTCATAGTCATTGGACATAATGCTACAACTGTCACATATTACACTCAAGTATATGTCAACTATCTCAACACGTATGTATTAGTACAACCATATTAAAACAAGATCATTCCTTCATGTGATCTTATGGACACAAGCTCATATCATGCAATTAATCAAACATTCGAACAAACTATAAATCTACCACATTATATAAATCAACTAGACTACATAATAGACACCAACACTCAAACAACAAATAGATGACATAATCAAACATTCAAGTACAAAATAGATGACATAAGAAATATCATACCTTAAGTATCTTAGGGTAGGATATATTGTCCGCACAATCAATCTAATTAGCATGATCTAACTTCACAACACATCAGCTTAAACACAATTAAGATCATGATATTGATAACATCAACTAACCAACATGTTCACATCATAAGATCATAAAAATTTCTCTTTCATGCATGACAATCACATATGTACAATCAATCTATATTAGTACAACACAATGTCATAAATTAGTCGACTCATACCTGAATGTCATAACCATGACCATCTTCATAGCCCAATCCAATTTAGCATGATAAATATAACATCAAGATCTTAATATAATAACCCTAATAATCAAGTTACTAGAATATAACAACAACAAGTTATCTATCATGCTTATCAACAACATATAACCTAATCATCAAGTTATATATCATGTTTGTCAGCAACATATACCCTAACCATCAAGCTAACTATCATATAAAAACCACAATTTAACCTATAACATACTCATCAACAACATATAACATAATCATCAAGTTATCTAACATAAAAAAAAAAAAATAGCAATGCATACAACCACAACTTACTATCATTCATGACTATCTGACACATGTTCATATGACTACAGTAATCAACTAACACATCTATCATGAATGTAACAATAACATTAGTAGAATGAAAGTCATACACATAACCATAATGCATATAAAAAACCTTAACCTACATACCTGCATGCCCACCATACAAACTTGTATGATGATCTACTCTTACCTCGAAGTCCATTGTTGCAACTTCACTTTAATGATCTTCATCTCTTGCTTTATCTCAGTCAACACATTAGCATCATAACATACTAATATCATCATGACAGCCTAATGCATAGAATGACCTCATGATGCCTCTATAACAACACATAGACACTAACATGTATAAAAAATGTGTATACAACCATACACTCATGACGACACATTCCCATAGCAACACCGTCAAACATCACATAGCGACATCACTACAACCATGATCAACACCATGCAAATGAAACAGGAAGATGGAAAACAAGTATAGGGGATAGTTATGAAACTGACATGAATGCATGACCAACACATAGCCCATCTAGTCTGAGGGGTGAACCATGATCTGATACCACTCTATAACACCCTCCTGACACATCTATGAAAGCAACCAACCAGGCGACGTAAACATGTGACGAGAGGCCACTATGATATGATTTGACCTCCTAAGTCATGTTAAGGAAGTGGAACCGACAAAAGCACACCATATAGACCTTCAACATCAACATAAGGAACCCTAAGAACCATCCTAACCTTTCTGCTAACCGTCCCCTAGGTCCCACTAAGTGTTTAGAACACTTAACCTCTGGACAATCTAATGCTATGGGTATGCGAGTTTCCATGGACCTTTCGGCACTCTCACAAGCCTGCAAACTATGGTCTAGGGAATATTTTGCTAATTTATGTGCTAGCGTCCCCAAGATTTACGCCACATTTTCAGGCCCAAAGCCCAGGTCATTGCCCATAATTGAATGACACCTTCAAAACCATAAGATCATTTGGAAATAACATTACTAATGTAATTACTTGAATAAGACCTTGACTAGACGCCAACTAGCCATGATAGACATTTCATCAAACATATCACGAATATGTAATCTACATGTGCAAATAATAGATCTTAGCATAGGGGTCTCATACTTATCTAAGATTTTCTATGAGGCATTGTTTCCTTGTCACTTTAGCTGCAGTTTCATCAATTAGGCTATAGATACATTATTCATTCATATAGAAGTAAAGACATGATGGGAGCCATACATAACCACTGTCATAATACATATTCATGACCAACATAATAACAACAAAAATACCAAGGATACAATAGCCATAGAATCCACATATAAACCAATATATAATTCATATAAATATAAGGAGAAATAACCTCATATTGATGATGCAAAATCCAAACTTGTGGTCATACTTCCATGTTCCACCCGACCATAGAATTGGTGAGCCAATTTTTTCCTCAACCATTCACCCTCGTGCCATATTTGAAGCATGAATGTGGGATATCATAGAACACATTAATCCAAAACTAGCCAAGGCTTCTAGAGGCCAACCACCTCAACCCATCAAACAATGATTCCACCTCACAATCAGACATCACAAAACCATCATCAAATTGGTATCTACCAAAGCCTTCCACAACTCTAGAGAATTTGTTCCAACCAAGGCTTCTAGGACTAGTAACTCAACCCATAGCTACCATTGGGGTTCTAGAGCGTTTCTTGAACCAAGGCTTCTAGGACTAGTAACTCAACACACCAAGGGATTCCAAAGAATTTGTCCAACCAAGGCTTCCAAGACTAGTAACCCAACCCAAGTTGTTAAAGGGCCTCCAAATCATCTGTCCAACCAAGGCTTCCAAGAACTAATAACTCAACCCAAGTTGAGGAAACATGAGAGCCAACCCAAACAAAACAAGGAAATAAACCCACAATCTCCATGGCTCTCCAAGAAATGGAAAGGCTAGGTATATCCATTGTCAATCCAAGAAACCCTCCATGCCAATGGTAGGTCATAACCAATAAACCACATGCATGTGTCAAGCATGCCAAAAATAGTGAGGAAAACATAGATACAACTCAGTAACTACAAGCAAAACATGTTGTAGTTGCTGATCTTGATGTTCTCTTGTACTTTCATTCTCTTCCCTTGCCTTCTTGCTCCAAAATTCCAAGTATGCCACACTCTCCAAGAGTGTTTGAAGAAAACTCTAAGTATCCAAGAATGTGAGAGAGAGAATAATGAGAGAGCTCCAAAACATAACTGACCAAGTCTTACGCACTGATCCCCATAAGCCTTTTTATTAATAAGGCCTCTATTTTCTTCAATTTCCATTATTTTCCTTCATATTCCTCCTCACATGTAACATGTAACCTTTTACCTTCCTTTTCTCCTAATTTCCATTATTTTCATAAATAATATGCTAGTTAATGACTCATGTCTTCCTAAATCCTTTTTCATTTCCTTTGCCAACTTCCTCTAGCCATAATAAATCAAATGAACACCCGCTAGGATGTTTTTCCCACCATTCATCTTGGAATATGTGTCCCATCACCGTGGCCTTATATATTTTTACGTGGTTTTTTAACCAGGGCTGTTAGAGAATGTGGGTAGTGTGACAAATATTTTGAAAATTACATCAAATGTGAGTACGATGGACTCTCTAAGAGAAACTGATTTTCATCTTCTACTCTCTCTGTATTGTAAACGTGACATATTCCTTTGTCTCATGGTATTTTGGGAATTGAATAATTCCCAATTTCACTTTGAAGTCATGAGAATTAGTTCATTTAAATGTCCATTGTTTTCTTAACACCAGTGAGAGAAATAGATCATTTTTATTTTTCAGATTTGGGTTGATCACCTATGTATATTATTTTAATTTCACTTTACCCTCTAAATGTTTATCACACACATTTTCTCCTTAAATTTTGAAGTAATAATATTTTAAATATTATTCTTATTCTATGAAATCATCTCCTCCTTTAACATGCAATGGTCTAGCCAAGACTCGCCATCATTATGATATCCTCATTTGAGATGAATGTGGCAGATTTTTCAAGAGTTAGAAGTAATTTTATGAGATATCTTCATTATGTTGTATAATTTCTTCCCATACATAAGATAACAAGTCATAAGAATGCTTTCAATGAAGGAAATACTTTCTTCAATTAGGAGGATAGGATAGGGATTATTTCCTTTATCTTAATATTATAGTTCATAAACTACTTTTAGATCTTTTGAATCTCCTTCCACAACTCTCTAGGGATAATGCACCCTAAAACCTCACATCCATATAAAAAAATACGAGTGAAAATAGTATCAAAGAGGACATTTTTATTCCATATCGAAATATATACTCACATACAATTATTTTCAAGCCCATGGATTTCAATCTTCCATTTATCATTTTCTCAATTCTATAATTCTAATTTAGCTTATGAGGATGTTGATTCTAAGATATTTGTATGAAGAAAATTCCTAGAAGTAGTTATTTTCATATGTGAAGGTTTCATATGTAATCCATTTCGACTCAACTATGATGGCTTTAGTTTTTCTAGTATTAATATTTATACCCACCTTGGAGTGAAATTCTTTGGGCATTCATAGTTGCTTACAAATATTGTAATGGCTCCTTGCTAAAAGAACAATATCATAAGCACAAAAGATAAATTGTATTACTATAATAGTGAGTATGGGGCCATGAGAACTTGAGTCTTCCAGATATTATTTTATCTTATAGATGTATATTCCTAAAATGGTATGGGGTACATGACACCCTTTCTTGACATTGATATTTCATTTAATTTTTTCATACCAACCCTTACCAGTCATAAGCTTGGAGATATCATTCTTGTACATCCTCGTCACAACAAACCTCATCTTGATATAAATCATTATCTCTTCTAGCAAGTTCCATAGCTTTTTCTTAACAAAGCTATCTCTATAATGATCCAGAGATTAACGACATCGTCGATAGTTGAATGATATGTCTTAAATGTAGCTTAACATTTAGCTCTTTTACCATGGATTTCAAACCATAGGCTAATATGCATTTCTATAATAATTATGTGTAACTTGGATTAAATTTGGCTAACTAGAATGGCCTCATAATTAGAGAGGCTGATTCTTTCCCCACTTAAATATACACACAATGAGGCTGTAAGTCTCGATCTTAGGAAACCCTTTCTTCAATACCAAATAAACGAGCTTTTGTATGTTAGGGATGAGGAAAATCCCTCCCATTTTGTCAATATCAAATTCCTAGCATTCAATATCTTTATCATTGACATTAACATGTTGCTTAAATCTAAAGTACATGTCTTCCAATGAAAGGATATAATCCTCTAAAGGGACATTCAGAATGGTGTCCATGACATTAATGGATTCCTAATGGTTATTAAGGTGGGAATTACAATTCTTTAAGGGAATCAAATTTTTTTCTCTATTTTAACAAGTTACAAGTTTCCTCTAAAGTATCCTAGTATCACATTTAGAAAGGTGTGGTAGCTTTTCCCTCTTTCTATTTACCCTGTACCATTTATTTATTTTAATAATAGCTTCGTACGAATTTATCATATCAAGTTTTAAATTTTTGTTAAGAGCATCCCTAATCACTTTCCCAACAATTTTACAGTCAATATCACACTAAGGTTTTGTAGTTCCTTGTTCCTTTTATATGACACCTTAGTAGAGAAATTTCTACTAAAAGTGGATAGGGTTGTAGTAAAATTATGATAGAGGCCTTTTAATTTATCCTAGTATGTTAAGAGGCGTAAATGCCTATTTAAATCCTTTTCAAGAGATCCATTTTACTTTTCCCAAAAAGTAGAGGTCATTGACCTCAAAGTTCTCGTACATGTGACTATTGCGCATGGAAAACTTTAGAGTTAAGGATAAAGGTATAGTAATGCTCATGCTAATTTAAGAGAACAAAATTTACTATTTTATTGGAATCAAGGATATTGGATAACAAATAATCCACAACCTCGGCTGCGGGTGATTAATAAGGATATTAATGCGGGGGCGGCCTTCCCACTGGGCAAGTGGCAGCCCAGATCCGCCAGCTGTATGGGCGATCTACAAGCCTGCCACCCCCGTCCTAATAAATTCAATGTAGGCCTTAATGCCGCCCTGCAAATTGTCGTCAACCGCATTATATTTGGCCTTCGATTCGCCTCTCCAGTGCTCAGCTTCCAGTCTGCCTGCGTTGGAATGTCCAGTGTTTGGAATGTCGCTCTGTGGCTTTTTAAGAACCAACCTCCACTGGTTATGCCTCTTCTGAGATCTGTTCATCGCGCAATCTGGCTGTGGATGCTTTACTTTTTCGATTTGCTGCTGGTGCTTGGGCCTTGGCAGCGGCCTCTAAGGTTCAGACCTCGGCCCTCAGCACAGAAGGCCTTAGTCTTTTCCTTTGGGCGCCCTGGCTCTCTCGTCTGGAAGCACCAGTTTGTTTGTGTTCTCATTGCGCCCCTCGGCGCTCAAGGTGACATTCCAGACCAACTCTTTGTGGTAAGTCTCGCCCCGCCCCTCTGTGTTCCTTCTGATTCATATTCGTCGCCCTTCGTGCTCCTGTCTACTATTAATCCTTTGGGCAAGGTCAATTGGCTCTCTGCGAATTATGGTGGGTGGTGAACTAGTTGTTTGTGCAGCCCCTGTTTCAGTGTCGCTCTAGAATGTCGCGTGAACGGCTCCGCCTTATCAGTCAAAGGGGTGGGTCTCGGGGAGGAGCCAGAGGAAGAGCTTCCCCTCAGCGCTCCTCTCCCTCAATGGATTCCCCCTCTGAAGAAGTTAACTCCCATGGTGTAAGGCGTGGCCGAGGCAGAGGAAGAGGCCGAGGCCATGCAGCTGCGTGTTCGCACAGCTCTCACCCCTCAACCCGTTTTCAGTTCCCCTGCTCCTTGGACAATGCTAATTATTTTGCGTCTGTGCGGATTGAGAAGTGCAAAAACGCAGCTTCTCCAGAAGTCCCTGCGGAGCCTATGCCACCTTCTCCTATTCAATGTCCAAGATTTCAGCCTGCGGAGGCCTCGGGTGCAGTGGTGGGTCCAAGCGAGCGGGCAAAGGATGATGCTCCTTACACAGATACGAGTGCGTCATATCAGTATGGTTGCAAAATTGTTGAGGAGCAACCATCCACCTTCGTGGATGCTTGAGCTTGTCTCCTCGCCGTTTTGGGGGTTGTTTCTACGGTTTCATGAAGTGTGTTCGGCTTCTCTAGTGCACAGCATTCCTCGCGGGACAGTTTTTGATCCTTTCAGGTCTGTTAAGGTCGAATTCGGTCTTCATCTTCCTCTACGTCTGTTGTTATATCTATGTATGTTTGAATCTCCACACAAAGCCCAGGATAGTGGGTTTTGGTATGTGTCAAACGGTTTGGCTTTCAATGGGTTCCGGATTGTGTCCAATTGTCAGTCTTTTAGTCTTTCAGTCCTTCAGTCTTGGTTGGTGTTATTGTCTATCCTTCGTATGTTGGACAAATCAGTTTTCAAAGGAAGTCTCATCTTCTAGTGTTAAAGTCCAGTTGTAACCATCTCAGCATGGTGAATTTTAAGGTTAGCCTCGGTGTAAGCTTTTTTGTAATCCTTTTTGTATAATAATAGAAGTAGCATAAATTACAGAAAAAAAAAATAATCCACAACATTACTGCCAAACCCAGGAATACAAGTGTTATGGTTGGATTTGGCCACTTGATTATGCCATTGTAATTTATAAGGTCTCGAGAAGTATAAATATTGAGTAACTCAATACCAAATATATTCTCAATCAGGTCTTCAATGTTTCTTTTTTATGTACTATCTAAATCAAAGCAGCCATCTACCAAAATAGATTTAGTGTTAGAATTATTTCTTAGAAGAATAGATTTCTTAGTTAGAGTTTTAACATTAAAGTCTTCTAACTAGAGTATATTATCTCCACTCCTTAGCATATGAATATATTTTTCTAGTGTATAAAGGAAATTCGTATCTATTTTTTCCTTATAATAAGCATAGTTGATAGGCATGAATAAGCAAATTGCAAAATAAACAATGTCAGTGTTGATGTTAGATATTTTGATCTAGATGTATCAATTAAAATTGTCTATCTTATGAAGTTCAACGCTAGGAGAAACATTATTTCGATATAATAGACTATTCCTTCAATTTATCTACAAGATTATTTCTTGTTTCATGGTGACCACAAAATTAATCCATTTATGTGAGAGACCTAAGACTCAAAATTCTTATTCCAATTTCAACTTAAAAAATTATATCAATGGTACCTCGGATCCAACCTAGTAAAGGATATTTATTCCATGCCAATTTGTGGAAGTTCCAAAATAGGACTTGGTACTTTCCTAATTCCTATTTTTTACTCTTATTTTAGTCTCTATCCCTAATAATAGGTTTCATATTTGTAATGATATCCCATTTTCCTTCCTTTCTAGGTTCATTTACCTTTTAAATCATGTTCCTTGATACAAATTAGTTTGTTGAAGTGAGGTCATCCTTTATAAAGGTTTCTATCCCTATTAGGCTTTGATATCTACTTATTATGCCAAATTTAGGGTCACTAAAGTTTACTCTGATAATGGTCAACTTCTCTTTATGCTCAAGTATATTTCTCAACTTTCTTTCTTCTTCAATCTATGAATTATTTGTTAGTTCTTCTTTTACTATTGCTAATGTGTGATCATATTCTTTTTATATTTTATAAAAATAATTATAGATTCAGGTTATTTATTATCTTTATCTCTACTCATTAGCTCATTCATTCATCTTGATACTATTTATTTTTGCTATATAGACCAATTTTATTAGTTTTCTTTTAATCTTTATTTTGTCTCATTTATTGAAAATTGATTCCCTTTCTTTTAACTAATTCATTTTATGTTCTATTTTATTCTCTTTATAATAATTCAATAAATAAAAATACTTTACTAATTATTATTATATTATATATTTTTAATTATAAAAGTAATAAAATATTAATCTAATATTAATTACTATATAATATTCTTCTATTTTAGAAAATAATAAGATAATGATTTAGTCTTCGATTAATATATTGTCACTTCTAAAGCAATAATGTAATTACGCACTTGCACTCATCTTACTATACTCTAATATATTTAGATAACCTAAATGATCATTTTAAGATAAGTAATTTAAATAGTGTCTGATATGCAATATCCCAATAAGATTCAACCATCTCATGGCAAGATCACTTTCACCATATCATTGGTCCCTTCCCCTTTATGAAAGTAGGACTATTCTAATATCTTTTGTAAATTTGTATTAGTAAGCTAGCTCATTAAGTAACTAGCTTAAGTTTATATTTAATAAACAACGTTTTTTAATCAGTAAGAAAATTCCTATCAATATTTTTAACACTAAGAAATTTAGAGATTTTAGAGATTTTATTTGGTCTCATATTTCTAACACTAAAAAATTAACGATCCTATTTGGCTTCATATCACGGCAAAATCCAAGAAAATTTAAGATAACTGGTGGATTCAATGCATTTAATTCATTCGTATCACCGGAATGGAAACTAATGCGAGTATTAATTAATAATAAGAATTAAATGATTGGCGTATAGATACTTGGTAATATATCGAGCAACACACTAGATGGTTGCTTGCATGCACTGGTGTAGTGTCCACCGAACGGGACACTTATTTTTCTTCTCCTTAGAAAAACCAATATAGCTTATGTCAGAGAACTGAAATCCTGTGATCCATTTTCCATATATGGAAGTGAGTGTTTCATAGGGTTTTTGGTAATATATCACGCAACACAAAAGAACTAGATGGTTGTCTGCATGTACTAGTGTTGTTCTACTGAATGGGACACTTATTTTTATGGGACACTTATTTTTATTTTCTTAGAAAAATCAATGAAATTTTTCTCAGAGAACTGAAATCTTGTGATCCATTTTCCTACATGAAAGTGAGTGTAGGATAGGATCTCTTGCACACTTATTTTTCTTTTCCTTAGAAAAATCAATGGAACTTTTATTAGAGAAATAAAATCTTGTGATCCATTTTCCATACATGGAAGTGAGTGTCTGATAGGGTCTCTTGCTGATTCTCTCAGGGTGTGTTTTATATTAAACCCCTTAGGGTGATTCGGAGGGTGTTTTTTATAGTAAACCCCTTAGGGAAATTTAGAGAATACTAGTGGTAAGTCGTCCCATGAAGCTTTCAGAGAAGGGTAGCCTAGCGCTTGTAATATTTATATTTTTGTTTTTCCAATGTTGAGTTTATAATATTAGTCTCTTAGGTTTAATATTATTCCCTTGGGTTCATAGTCCCTTGGGGTTTTAGTATTAATCCCTTGGGCCTATGTTTCCCTTGGGTTCATAATATCAATCCCTTAGTTTTTTAGTATTAATCCCCCCAGGTTTAAAGTTTCTTTGTGTTTATAATATCAATCATTTGGGTTTATTATTCCCTGGTCAACCATGGTTTATTATGATGTCAACCATGGTAAACCATGGTCCAACATGGAATTGTGATAAGGATTGTCTCAATATGACAATCAATGATGGTCAATCATGTTGATTTTAGTGTTTATAATATTTATCTTAGGGTTTATATACATTGGGTTTATAATATTAGTCTCATTGGGTTGAATATTATTCCCTTGGGTTCATAACCCCTTAGGGTTTTAGTATTAATGCCTTGGGTTTATTATTCCCTGAGGTTTATAATATCAATCATCGTTAACCATTATCAATCATATCCTACCATGGTCAACCATGGTTTACTGTTGCATTGTGACAAGGATTGTCTCACCATGAAAATAAACCATGTTTATTTTAGTATTTATAATATTTATATTAGGATGTACCAATATTGTGTTTATAATATTATTCCCTTGGGTTTAATATTATTCTCTTGGGTTCATAATCCCTTGGGGTTTTAGTATTAATCCATTGGGTTTATGTTTCCCTTTGGTTCATAATATGAATCCCTTGGGTTTATTAGCTTGTGTTTATAATATCAACCATGGTCAACCATAACCAATAGTGGTCAACTGTAGTCAATCATTGTCCAATCTCATATTATGATAAAATTTGTCTCCATATAAAAATCATTGACAATCATGGACAATCATGGTCAACCATGGTCAGCCATGGTTGATGATTGTAAACCATGTTTTATAGAAGAAAACATGGTCAACCATTGTCAAATGTCGTCAAACATGCTTGAACGTCACATTGTGACAAAAATTGTCTTGATATGAAAATCAACCATGATTAACCATGGTCCACTATCACATTGTGAAAAAAATTGTCTCAATATGAAAATTAATCACGGTACAACATGGAATTGTGATAAGGATTGTCTCAATATGAAAATCAACCATGGTCATTCATGTTTACTTTAGTGTTTATAAAATCTATCTTAGGGTTTATATATGTTGGGTTTATAATATTAGTCCCTTGGGTTTAATCTTATTCCCTTGGGTTTATAATATCAATCCATTAGATTTGTAGTATTAATCATGGTAAGCCATGGTCAATCATAGCCAGCCATGTTCAACCATGGTCAAATCATATGGATATGGAAATCGACCATGGTCAACCATGGTCCAACATTGTGTTCTGACAAAAATTGTCTCAATATGAAAAATAATCATGGTCAACCATGGTTAACCGTGGTCCAACGTTGCATTGTGACAACGATTGTCTCTATATGGAAATCAACAATGGTCAACCATGGTCAACCATATTTATTTTAGGGTTTAAAATATTCATGTTAGGGTTTATATACCTTGGGCTTATAATTTGTATACCTTCGGTTTACTATTACCTTGGGTTTACAATGACAATCCCCTTGGTTTATTGATGCAAGTGTTCATATTCCTAGGATTTAATATTATTTGACAATGGTCAACCATGTTCAACCATGGTCTAATGTCACATTGTGGCAAGGGTTGTCTCAATATGAAAATCAATCACTCTCAATACATTGGGTTTATAATATTAATCATTGTCAACTATGGTCAATCATAACCAACCATGTTCAACCATGCTCAAATAAGGTTCGATATGGAAATCAAGCATGGTCAACCATGATCTAACATTGCATCCCACAAAGATTGTCTCGATATGAAAATCAATCATGGTCAACCATGGTTGACCATGGTCCAATGATGCATTGTGACAAGGATTGTCTCTATATGGAAATCAACCATAGTCAACTGTGGTCAACCATGTTTATTTTAGGTTTTATAATATTAGTGTTAGGGTTTATATACATCGGGTTTATATATATACATCCCTTGGGTTTATTGGTCTAATGGTTCATATTCCTAGGGTTTAATGTTATTCAACGATGGTTAACCATAATCGACCATGGTCAACCATGGTGCAATGTTGCATTGTGACAACGATTGTCTCAATATGAAAATCAATTGTGCTCAACCTTGTTTATTTTAATATTTTTAATATTTATCTTAGGGTTTTTATTAATTGGGTTTATAACGTTAGTCCCTTGGATTTAATATTATTCCCTTGGGTTCATAATCCCTTGGGTTTTTAGTATTAGTGACTTAGGTCTATTTTTACTTTGGGTTTATAATATCAATCCCTTATTTCTATTATTCCCTTAGGTTTATAATATCAGTCATGGTCAATGATTGTCAATCATAGCCAACAATGGTTGAATGTCGCATTGTGACAAGGATTGTCTCACCATGAAAATAAACCATGTTTATTTTAGTGTTTGTATTATTTATATTTGGGTTTACCAATGTTGGGTTTATAATATTAGTCCCTTAGGTTTCATATTATTCCCTTGGTTTCATAGTCCCTTGGGGTTTTAGTATTAATCCCTTGGGTTTATGTTTCCTTGGGTTCATAATATATATCCCTTGGGTTTATTATTAACTTGGGTTTATAATATCAGTCATCGTCAACCATGGTCAACCATAAGAAACCATGGTCAGTTGTGGTCAATAATGGTCTCACCTCACATTATGACAAAAATTGTCTCCACTTAGGCTTTATATACCTTGGGTTTATAATATTAGTCACTTGGGTTTAATATTATTCCCTTTGGTTCATAATCCCTCAGGTTTCTAGTACTAATCCCTTGAGTTTAATATTATTCCCTTAGGTTCATAATCCCTTGGGTTTTTAGTATTAATCCGTTGGGTTTATAATATCAATAGCTTAGTTTTATTATTCCTTGGTCAACCACAGTTTATTATGATGTCAACCATGGTCAATCATGGTCCAACATGGAATTGTGATAAGGATTGTCTCAATATAACAATCAATCATGGTCAATCATGTTTATTTTAGTTTTTATAATATTTATCTTAGAGTTTATATACGTTGGGTTTATAATATTAGCCCCTTGGGTTGAATATTATTCCCTTGGGTTCATAATCCCTTGAGGTTTTAGTATTAGTCCCTTGGTTTTATTATTCATTTGGGTTTCTAATATCAATCCCTTGGGTTTATTATTCCCTTAGGTTTATAATATTAATCAAGGTCAACCATTGTCAATCATAGCCAACCATGGTCAGCCATGGTTGAATGTCACATTATGACAAGGATTGTCTCATCATGAAAATAAACCATGTTTATTTTAGTGTTTATAATATTTATATTAGGGTTTACCAATATTGGGTTTATAATATTAGTCCCCTCGATTTAATATTATTCCCTTGGGTTCATAATCCCTTGGGTTTTTTGTATTAATCCCTTGGGTTTATGTTTCCCTTCTGTTCATAATATCAACCCCTTGGGTTTATTATTGACATGGGTTTATAATATCAATCATGGTCAACCATGGTAAACCATAACCAACCATGGTGAACTATAGTCAATCATGGTCTGATCTTGCATTATGACAAAAATTGTCTGCATAAAAAAATCATTGAAAATCATGGACAACCATGGTCAACCATGGTGTGCCATCGTCAATAATGGGGAGCCATGGTTGGTGATGCTCAACCATTTTTTATAGAAACAAACATGGTCAACAATTTCCAATTGTGGTCAAACATGCTTGAATGTCACGTTGTGACAAAAATTGTCTCGATATGAAAATCAACCATGATCAACCATGGTCCAATGTCACATTGTGACAAAAATTTTCTCGATATGAAAATTAACCATGGTCAACCATGCTCCAACATGGCATTGTGATAATGATTGTCTCAACATGAAAATCAACCATGTTCAATCATGTTTATTTTAATGTTTATAAAATTTATCTTATGGTTTATATATGTTCAATTTATAATATTAGTCCCTTCGGTTTAATCTTATTCCCTTGAGTTCATAATCCCTCGGGGTTTTAGTATTAATCCCTTGGGCTTTCTATTCCCTTGGCTTTATAATATCAATCCATTAGGTTTGTAATATTAATCATGGTAAACCATGGTCAATCATAGCCCACCATGTTCAACCATGGTCAAACCATATGGACATGGAAATCAAAGATGGTTAATCATGGTTCAACGTTGTGTTCTGACAAACATTGTCTCGATGTGAAAATAAGTCATGGTCAACCATGGTTATCCATGGTCCAATGTTGCATTGTGACAATGATTGTCTCTATATGGAAATCAACAATGGTAAACCATGTTTATTTTAGGGTTTATAATATTCATGTTAGAGTTTATATACCTTAGATTTATAATTTTTATACCTTCGGTTTATTATTCCCTTGGGTTTATAATATCAATCCCTTGGATTTATTGATGCAACCGTTCATATTCCTACAGTTTAAGATTATTAAACAATGGTCAACCATGTTCAACCATGGTCAACCATGGTCCAATGTTGCATTGTGACAAGGATTTTCTCAATATGAAAATCAATCATGCTCAACCATATTTAATTTAGTATTTTTAATATTTATCTTAGGGTTTTTATACCTTGGGTTTATAATATTAGTCCCTTCGGTTTAATATTATGCCCTTAGGTTCATAATCCCATGGGGTTTTAGTATTATTGCCTTAGGTTGATTGTTCCTTTGGGTTTATAATATCAATCACTTGGGTTTATTATTCCACGGTCAACCATGGCTTATTATGATGTCAACCGTCGTCAACCACGATCCAACATGGAATTGTGGTAAGGATTGTCTCATTATCAAAATCAAGGATGCTAAATCATGTTTATTTTAGTGTCTATAATATTTATCTTAGGTTTTATATATGTTGGGTTTATAAGATTAGTCCCTTGGGTTTAATATTATTCCCTTGGGTTCATAATACCTTGGGATTTTTGTATTAATCCCTTGGATTTATAATATCAATCCAATAGGTTTATAATATTAATCATTATCAACCCTGTTTAATCATACCCAACCATGTTCAACCATGGTCAAACAAAGTTGGATATGGAAATCAAGGATGGTCAACCATGGTCTAACGTTGCATCCCACAAATATTATCTCGATATGAAAATCAATCATGGTCAACCATGGTTGACCATGGTCCAACATTCCATTGTGACAAGGATTGTCTCTATATGAAAATTAACCATAGTCAACCATGGTCAACCATGTTTATTTTAGGGCTTATAATATTGATGCTAGGGTTTATATACCTTTTGTTTATAATTTTATCCTTGAGGCTTATTATTCTTTTGTGTTTATAATATAAATCCCTTGGTTTTATTTATCTAATGGTTCATATTCCTAGGGTTTAATATTATTCAACAATAGTTAACCATAATCAACCATGGTCAACCGTGGTCCAATGTCGCATTGTGACAAGGATTGTCTCAATATAAAAATCAATCGTGCTCAACCATGTTTATTTTAGTATTTTTAATATTTATATTAGGGTTTTTATACATTGGGTTTATAATATTATTCCCTTGGGTTCATAATTCCTTGGGGTTTTATATTAATCCCTTGGGTTTATTATTCCTTTGGGTTTATAATATCAATCCCTTTGGTTTATTATTCCCTTAGGTTTATAATATCAAACATGCTCAACCATTGTAAACCATGGTCAATCATGGGATTTTAGTAGAATCCCTTGGGTTTATTTTTCCCTTGTGTTCATAATATCAATCCCTTGGGATTATTATTAATGCTGGTTCATAATATCAATTGTGGTCAACCATAACCAAAGATGGTGGGATGTCGAATTGTGAAAAAAATTGTCTCCATATAAAAATCGTGGATAATCGTTGTCAACCATGGTCACCCATGGTTGATCATGGCCAACATGTCTTATAGAATCAAACATGGTTAACCATGGTGAATCTTGGTTTTTTAGTATCAATCCCAATGGTTTGTTATTTCTTTGGGTCAACCATGGTCCAATGTCACATTGTGACAAGGATTGTCTCAATATGAAAATCAATCATGCTCAACCATATTTATTTTAGTATTTTTCATATTTACATCCCATAAATATTGTCTCGATAAGAAAATCAATCATGGCCAACCATGATTGACCATGGTCCAATGTTGCATTGTGACAAGGATTGTCTCTATATGAAAATCAACCATTGTCAACCATTGTCCACCATGTTTATTTTAGGGTTTATAATATTGATGTTAGGGTTTATATGTCTTGGGTTTATAATTGTTATCCCTTAAGTTTATTATTACCTTAGGGTTATAATATAAATAACTTGGGTATGGATCTAATGTTTTATATTCCTAGGGTTTAATATTATTCAACAATGGTTAACCATAATCAACCATGGTCAACCATGGTCCAATGTCACATTGTGATGAGGATTGTCTCAATATGAAAATCAACTGTGCTCAACCATGTTTATTTTAGTATTTTTAATATTTACGTTAGGGTTTTTATTCATTGGGTTTATAATATTAGTTACTTGGGTTTAATATTATTCCCTTGGGTTCATAATCCCTTGGTGTTTTAGTATTAATCACTTGGGTCTATTTTTACTTTGGGTTTATAATATCAATCATGGTCAGCCATTGTCAACTATGGTCAATCATGGGGTTTTAGTAGAATCCCTTGGGTTTACTTTTCCCTTGGGTTCATAATATCAATCCCTTGGGATTAATATTAACTTGGGTTTATAATATGAATCACGGTCAACCATAACCAACCATGGAGGAATGTCGCATTGTGAAAAAAATTGTATCCATATAAAAATCATGGACAAATCAACCATGGTCACCCATGGTTGATCATGGTCAAGCATGTTTTATAGAATCAAACATGGTCAACCATGGTCGATCTTGGTTTTTTAGTATTAATCCCAATGGTTTATTGTTCCTTTGGGTCAACCATATTGAATCATAGTCAACCATGGTCCACCATGCCCACATGTCACTTTGTGACAAAGATTGTCTCAACATGAAAATCAACCATGGCCACCCACGATGAACCATGATCCAACGTCACATCATGACAAATAATTATTTATTATTATTAATTATTATCATTATTAGTTATTATTATTTAAAGATGAATTAATCATTATTATTATTATTATTTAATTAGTATTCATATTATTTTTCCCTTGGAAATAAGTCATAATTTCTATTAATATATAAGAAATTACATTTTGTAGATGTTAGAGCATATGAAGATGGAGGCAGAGTTGCCTATCGAGTTAAAAAATAGATTAAAAAGTTCAGTTATGTATCTCCACACAGGGAGTTAATATAACAGTGCATATTGTTCCGATGCCAGTTCTCTGTAGAGAGAAACTAAATCAAAATTTGAATTTCGTCTCTTCTCAGAGAGAGAATCTAAGTATCAAAATTGGTAACATATGTTCTTTGTAGTTCATCAAGTGTAGAGAATATAAATAACATAATATATACAAAATTATGTAAAATAAAGGGCTTATAGCCCATTGTTTAATATTCATATCATTATTATTTAATAATATTTAATTAAAGGAATATTATTATTGTTTAACAATAACAACTATTTAACTATTATTTATTATTTTTGTTAGTAAATTTTTATTTTTATTATAACTTATAAAATAAAATAAAATAAAAATATTTATCTTTTTCTAAATACAATATTATTATTTTTATAAAATAAGTAATTATTTATTTACATTGTATAAAAAATGAATAATAAATTATTATTATTATATATTTATCAATGATTTATGTCATAGATAAAAGTGAAAGCTTATAAATATATCAACCACATTTAATAAATATTATTGTTATAATATTATTATTCTTAATTAATATTACCAATATTATTATGAGTTAATATAATAATAATCATATTATTATTATTATTATTATTATTATTATAATAACAACTCATAAGGATTCCTTCCTTGTAAAGCGAGCTTGTTGCGGGGAGGCGAAAAAACACGCTGAAGGAAAACGAGCTACCAAGGTTTCGAAAGGCTGCAGGATTCTTCATCCATGGATGGAGGCAGAGGAGGGAGCTCTTCTCCCTCCTACAAGGAGGCCGTGGCCAACAAGGGCATGAAGCCCCCAGAAGAAGTCAGAAAAATTGTGGAAGAAGAAAGGAGTAACATGGAAAACGAAGAAGTAGAGGTCAAAATAAGGGAGAAAAACAACACTAAAGACAAAGAGGAAGAGGACAAAAGCCAGGAAACAGAAGAGAAAAAACAAAAGGCGCCTTGTAAACCCAAAGATGAAATAACACCCAAAGTAATTTTAAACGATCCTGCATTGCAAGCGCATAGGGAGCACATGCAAACCTATGCAATCATTTGCAAATTCATGGGACTCTAGCCCACAGAAAAAGCTTTACAAACATGGATCAAGTACCACTAGAAACCCAAAGGGAGCAATGATCTACACCTTGGGTGAAAGGGTTTCTTTATAGTGGTGTTCACAAATATCGAGGATAAAGACAGAGTGTTTGAAGGAGGGCCCTACTTCTATGCAGTAGCAGGTCTCTATATGAGGCCATGGAAGATGAACTTTTTCCCGGAGCATGAAACTTTCACATCGGTCCTAGTCTGGGTAACACTCTATTCCCTACGTCTTGGTTATTGGAAACCTGAATCGTTAGCTTTCATCGGCAATAAGTTAGGTAGATTTATCAAAACTTCAAAAGCTACTACAAGAGGAAAATATATTTCTTTTTCCAGGATATGTGTGGATAAGGATCTATCAGGAGCTCTTCTGGGATGAGGTGATACTGGAATTTTTTTATGAAGAATGGATTCAAACGGTGGACTACGAGCATATTCTGTTCAGATGTCATCAATGTCATGAACATTGGCATCTTACCAGAGACTACCCTCTAGCCAAAACGAAGAATAATAGCAAAACTAATACAATGAAAGACCCGGACAGCTTTCACAAGGTGGTCCATAAAGGAAAACATGGAAAAAGAGGGCAAAAGAGCAACAAAAGGATGGACATCAAGGTAGGTAGAACCAATTTAAAGTTTTGGTACATGATGAAGAAAGAACAACAGAAAATCAAGCAAAGGAAGGGAATACGGATGAGAGGGAGAAGGAAGGAAACCGTAAACAAACACAGGAAAATGATAAGCAGAAAGGAATAATGTTGAGTGATACAAAACTAGAGATGGACCAAGAAATGACCCAGAGTGAAATGGATCTGGAGGAAACTGAACTGCAGGAGATTCTAGAAAGAGAAAACCTAGATTTGGAAGGGTTCTTAATTCAAGGAACATCTATTGGGGTTGAATCGTTACCCCAGGAAGAGCTCAATAGAATAAATTAGTTGTATTTATGGAAAACTCAGGAAAGAGGTCTAGAAAGGGAAAAAAATAGGAACATGCTAAGTAGCAAAGGAGTGAATACGATAAAATCCACTTCGGGATTAGCACCCAAAAACCTAGGAAAATGGAGAGGCAGAAAAAGATAGAATGAGCTATTAATGGAATGTGGAGAGCTCATGATAGATTCAGGTAAGATGAAAGATCTTACTAGCTACCCCTTCACAAATATTTAATGATGAACTTCATTGATTGGAATATTAGAGGTCTAGGCAGTAAAAGAAAGGAGAAACTACTAAACAATAGAATGAAACAGGCTACTCTGGATATAATTTTTATCCAGGAAACGAAATGCTCCATTCAAAAGTTAAGACAACTTCATAGAAAGTGGCTCAGTAAGTATGAATATCTAGAAGTTGAAGTAGAGAATACAACAGGAGGTATTCTCACGCTCTGGAACCCCAAAGAATCGATTTAATTGATCTTGAAGCTGCAAGGAATTATTTATTAGTAGTAATTCAGCCTGTGGGGGGTAGGAGTTCCTATCTAGTCAAGAAAGTGTATGGCCCTCAAAGAATAGAAGACAAACTTAGGTTTACAGAATCCCTAGTGTATCTCAAGGAAAGACATGCCGGAATACCTTGGATCATGGGAGGGGATTTTAATATGATAAAATCACTTTCTAAGAAAAAGGTGGAACCAGAGCACTCAGTAAAGAATCCTTAGCTTTTCAGATCTTTTCAGATAACATGAAACTAGTGGATGTTGAAACAAGTAATGGCCTCTTCACCTAGAACAATAAGAGAGGAGGAGAGTCTCAGGTAGCATCTAGGTTGGATAGATTCATTATCTCTAAGGATCTCATGATTTTAGATAAGGAAATAACAACTAGTGTTCTTCCAGTGCGAGGCTCAGATCACTGGCCAATTCAAATGGAGATCCAGGGTATAAGCACCCCCCGGAATAGACCTTTCATTTTTGAGAATATTTAGCTTTCACACCCAGATTTCATTAGTAATATTGAAAAATTGTGGGTAGAAGATCTACAGATTCATGGAACTAGAATGTTTATGCTTCATAAAAGATTAAAGCAAATAAAAACAAGGCTCAAAGATTGGAATAAGAAGAATTTTGGTGATATTTTTGCAGAAAATAAATTAGTGGAAATTAAAATGCAGGCACTCAACCAAGCTATGATCTCGGAGGGTTTTAATAAAGACAAGAAGGATCTAGTGGAGAAATATCATCAAGATTGGGCGAACTGGTGTAAATGAGAGGAAATTTCTTGGAGACAAAAATATAGAGTCCGATGGCTAAAAGAAGGGGAGCGTAACACTAAATTTTTTCACAGATCCACCATGGCGAATAGAGCACACAATAGAATATCTTCAATAAAAAAGGAGAATGGAAAACTTCTTCAATCCCATGAAGAGATAGAGGCTGTGTTGGTCCAACACTTCCATGGAATAGCCCAGGAAAATAATCCAGAAAGAGAGCATTACATCAGGGATGTAACTAAGCATATACCTAAGCTGGTGACTGGAGAGGACAATTTCAATCTTAACAGACCATTGACGGAAGAACAAGTCAGTGAGGTTCTCAAAGACATGCAAAATGGCGAAGCACCAGGCCCGAATGGCTTCAATGTAGATTTATTTATAGCTTGCTGGAATATTGTAAAAGAGGATGTTTTGAATGTTGTGGAAAACTCTAGGATGAACAGAACGATCTTGCAAACCCTCAACACCTCCTTCATCTCCCTAATCCCTAAACAACAAAAATGCACAGACACCAGATAGGTATAGACCCATAGCACTTTGTAATGTGGTATACAAAATTATATCCAAGGTAGTGACCAATAGACTCAAACCTCTGCTTCCCTCTCTGATTGCAAGGGGGAAATCAGGTTATGTTGAAGGCAAACAAATTCTGGATAACATTATTCAAATGCATGAAGTGGTTCACTCATTAACCAGCACAAGGAAAACTGGTATGATCTTGCAACTTAACATAGAAAAATCTTATGACGAAGTGAAGTGGACCTATATTAGGAATATGCTAAAGGATTTTGGTTTTGATCACATCTGGGTAGGATGGGTCATGGCCTTGGTCACCTCTTCCAACTTTTTAATTTTGGTTAAGGGCTCTCCTTCTGAGATTTTTACTCCTTCTAGAGGGCTGAGGCAATGGGATTTGCTTTCTCCCTTTCTGTTCATTCTCATGATGGAAGGTCTTGGCCGGTTTATCAAGCATGCCAAAGTTATGGGTAAAATTCAAGGTCTCACTCTGAAGGATAATGGTGAGGCTTTAACGCATCAACAATTTGTAGATGACACCTTGTTACAAGGTATCCCCACTGTAAAATAGGCTTGGGCATTCAAACGGATACTGAATGACTTTGTCATGGCCTCAGGTATGGAAGTAAGCCTCTCCAAATCCAAAAAATTTTTCTTTAATACCAATATTGCTATTCAGAGAAATATCTCCAGAATTTTAGGCTTTTAGAGGGATTCCCTCCCTTCAATGTACTTAGGAGTTCCTCTATCTGCGAAACCCTTGCACAAGAGCATTTTGGAACCCTTGATCACAAAAATGCAGGACAAAGTCAGAAAACGGACGAGCAGATCTTTAAATCAAGATGGCAGACTAGTGCTGACAAAGGTTGTGCTCCAATCAATTCCAATTTTCATGCTTTCAGCACTACCTGCCCCCATAGGAGTCTTGTAGCAATTCAAAAACATCCAAAGAGACTTTCTCTGGGACGGGGAGGAAACTTGGAAAAAATGGGCCTTGGTCTCTTGGGAAAAGAATCGTAAACCCAAGAATCATGGGGGCTTAGGCTTAGATGACTAGGAGATCCTACGTAAGGTTCTAGGGGCCAAAATCTGGTGGTGTTCGGTTAAAAATCCCAAGGTGCAATGGGCAAGAATATGGAAAGAAAAATATGCCAGCCCTTGGCATGACATTAACCTCATAAGAATGTCTGGAAACATAAAGAGCTTTCCTATCTAGAACAAAGCGTGGGAGAACAGAGGTTTAATCCAAAGAAATAACTTTTGCGAAATCAGAGAAGGAGACCTGTCTCTTTTCTAGGAGGACAAATGGCAACAAGAGACAGGATTGTTAGAAGAGGATTTTTTGGACCTGGAGCATGAAACTGACACCCAAGGTTTAAAAAGAGTGAAAGAATTTTGGGATAACACCCACAATAATGGAAAATGGAGGATATGGAAGAATATAGAATGCAGGAATGACAGAATACTCAAAACAAAGGTAGAGGATCTTGGAAAAATGTTGGATCAAATGATGATATTGGTTTCTGAAGGGAAAGACTAACTCAGATAGGGAAATAACAATGAAGGCATCTTCAATATCAAGGAAGCAAAAAGTATTCTCTTTGAGCCAGTTTCCTAAGCTCCAAACCAAACTTGGCTAAACCTTTGGAGACATCAAGGTTCGATGAAGATCAAACTCTTCATGTGATTGGTTCATCACAAGAAAATATTGACCTGGGAAAACATTAGAAAGAGAGGCATGTTAGGACCTTCCATCTGCAAGCTCTATGAAGCCCAAGAGGAAACTATGGAAAATCTTCTCAATAGTTGTAATTACACTTCCAGGCTTTGGGATGCATTTGCCAACATCTTTCAACAGTTTGATAGGGACAAAGAGAGTATTACAAACACCCTAAACAGATGGAGAAGACACTCTTCAGATAATGAAGTTCTCAACCTAGCTTGGACTCTCATGCCAAGTTTCATTATTTGGAATATATGGAAAGAGAGGAACAAGAGAATCTTCAAAAATGAAAAGAACCACACTCTTACCCTGTTTGATGAGATCTTAAAATAGACCAAGGAAACGGTCAGCTCATTAATCAGGAATCTTCACAAAATTCCCGCCTCACGAGCTGACCTTCAAACTTTCAGGCTATTAGGCATGTAGGGGATCATCCTACGAGACCAGAACAAAACAGTAAACAAAAAGGATTCTGAAAAGGAGTATTGGCAACCTCCTCCAAGAGGATTTTTGAAATACAATGTTGATGGGGCCTCAAGAGGTAACCCTAATATAGCTAGTTATGGGGGGGTTCTGAGGGATGAAGCAGGTAACATCCTTTCCCTATTCCACTATCATTTAGGAAGAGCCACCAATAACATGGCATAATTAATGGCAATGGAGCAAGGCCTAGAGTTTTTGAAGCAGCAGAACTGTCACAATGTGATCATTGAAGCCAACTCTCAGTTAGTTATTAACTCAGTAAAAAGAATTAATTGCATATTAGAGCCGAAGAAAGTCTCTCAGCACTGGAAATTAATGTGGGTTTTCCAGGGAATTCAGGGTCACCTTCCGGGGATTATCTCAGTCAGGTTCAATCATGTGCGCAAAGAGGCGAACAAAGTGGCGGATTTCTTGGCCAACGAAGGTGTTAGCTGCAAGGAAAGCAAATTTTCGACAGTGTGGCAAGCAATACCACAAAGCATTCTAAAAACTCACAGTCATAACCTAGCGGAAAAGGACAAAGAAGTGTTTTCGAACAAACCTAGAAAGGATAGTTCTCGATGATCATTTCTCAGCTGGTTTCTCTCATTTGGATCAAACAGGTAGAAGGTTGGCCCTGGTTGGTAATGGAAAATATGATTATATATTCTTATATAATCCCCGATGTTTGGTGAAAGTTTTCCTCAATCCAGAGAAAATCTTTGGGGAACAACCGTCGGCAGTGGAGAAGGAGGCTTCAACATCCAAATTTCCACGGTTAGGTGATAATACCGCCGACCAAGTGGTTTTTAGGTGATCCCATTTATTTCAAACAAAAAGTGGTTTTCGAGAATGGGTTGCAATACCATACAAATCCTGACACATGGAGGAGGGGTGGCACCGAAAACCACCCTCATAGCACATTAAAGGTCGACAGCATGCGATCGTATGAGATTCAACTCGGCCGTCCATTCCTGCAAATACAATCAACGATTAGGATTTATTTTACGGTTTCGTGGGATGGGAGGTTAAATATCATGTTTCTTCGAGGAGCGATATGCATATTCGTCGTCAGATTAATAGAGCAACTTGGATGGCGGCGATCAAAGAGGCAAGTTAAAGGATTGTTTTCGCGGGATTTTGTGGGGATGGCTCATGTGCCCAAATTTTCCTGTTACTTCTTTTTTGTATGTAACTTAAAGAGTTAGGGTGGTGCTTTTCCAGGGTAGGTGTGTCTTTTTTCAGTAGAGCAACTTTATGTTTTGCCTTAGTCCACAGAGTTTGGTGGACATTTGTATATATTGTAAATTGCCTGCTTCAATGAAATAAAAGGTCTGTCTCTTGCTTTAGCAAAAAAAATAATAACTCATAATAATAATACATAATTATAATTATAATGTACAAATAATAATAATATTATGAGTTATTATTATTAATTAATATTACTAATACTTTATTATTATAGTAGTAATATAATAATCATAAATATATAAGAATATGGTTGTTATTATTTATATAGTTGGTTTTTAAAAAAATGCACAATAATTATTAATGTGGTTGATATAGCCTATCGATGTATATCAACCATATTGCAAAATTTGCTTGTATATATTCTTCATATAATCCTATCAGCATATATCAATCACATTGGTAAATGTGGTTGTGCTAGGTAATAAGCATTAAATAAATAAACATTGAATGATGGGCGTATAAATACTTGGTAATATATCACACAACAAACTAGAGTTGTTTGCATGTATTGGTGTGGTGTCCACTAGGACACTTATTTTTCTTCTCCTTAGAAAAATCAACGGAACCTCTATTAGAATTGAAATCCTGTGATCCATTTTCCATATATGGAAGTGAGTGTTTGATAAAGTTTTTAGTAATATATCAAGCAACGCACAAGACACTAGATGTGCAACACACAAGACATTAGATGGTTTTGTGCATGTACTGGTGTGTTGTCTACCGAAAGAAACAATTACTTTTCTTGTGGTGTCTATACTGTTGTGGTGTCTACCGAAACGGAATGTCCGTCAAAGAACTGAAATCTTGTAATCCATTTTCCATACATGGAAGAGTGTCTGATAGGGTCTCTTGCACACTTATTTTTCTTCTCCTTAGAAAAATCAATGGAACCTCTGTTAGAGAACTGAAATCCTGTGATCCATTTTCCATACATGGAAGTGAGTGTCTGATAAGGTCTCTTGCAGATGTTCTCATGGTGTTTTTTAAATAGTAAACCCCTTAGGGTGATTCAGAGGGTGTTTTTTATAGTAAACCCCTCGGGGTGATTCGGAGAAGATTAGTGGTAAGTCGTCCCATGAAGCTTTCAGAGAAGGGTAGCCTAGTGTTATCACCCTTCTTGCTCTTCTAGCCTACTTGGTGTTAAATTTCTTTTATTTTACGCATCTTCATTGGCATGCACCATTTATCACTGAGTGACCTCTTTGGTGAGGTGAGCAATGGATGCAGGAAATTTCTCATGGTCAGATAAGTGGTGATCCCTTCCCTCTTTCATTTATATTACCCTACTTCTAAAAATAAAAATAGAAACAAAGGTTTCTTGTTGAATACCTAGAGTTTTAATGTTTTGATATAGCCTATCGATGTATATCAACCATATTGCAAAATTTGCTTGTATATATTCTTCATATAAGCCTATTAGCATATATCAATCACATTGGTAAATGTGGTTGTGCTAGGTAATAAGCATTAAATAAATAAACATTGAATGATGGGTGTATAAATACTTGGTAATATATCACACAACAAACTAGAGTTGTTTGCATGTATTGGTGTGGTGTCCACTAGGACACTTATTTTTCTTCTCCTTAGACAAATCAACAGAACCTCTATTATAACTGAAATCCTTTGATCCATTTTCCATATATGGAAGTGAGTGTTTGATAAAGTTTTTAGTAATATATCAAGCAACGCACAAGACACTAGATGCGCAACACACAAGACACTAGATGGTTGTGTGCATGTACTGGTGTGTTGTCTACCTAAAGGAACAATTACTTTTCTTGTGGTGTCTATACCATTGTGGTGTCTACCGAAACGAAATGTCCGTCAGAGAACTGAAATCTTGTAATCCATTTTCCATACATGGAAGAGTGTGTGATAGGGACTCTTGCACACTTATTTTTCTTCTCCTTAGAAAAATCAATGGAACCTGTGTTAGAGAGCTGAAATCCTGTGATCCATTCTCCATACATGGAAGTGAGTGTCTGATAAGGTCTCTTGCAGATGTTCTCGGGGTGTTTTTTAAATAGTAAACCCCTCAGGGTGATTCGGAGGGTGTTTTTTATAGTAATCCCCTCGGGGCGATTCGGAGAGGATTATTGGTAAGTCGTCCCATGAAGCTTTCAGAGAAGGGTAGCCTAGTGTTATCACCCTTCTTGCTCTTCTAGCCTACTTGGTGTTAAATTTCTTTTATTGTACGCATCTTCATTGACATGCACCATTTATCACTGAGTGACCTCTTTGGTGAGGCGAGCAATGGATGCAGGAAATTTCTCATGGTCAGATAAGTGGTGATCCCTTCCCTCTTTCATTTATATTACCATACTTCTAAAAATAAAATTAGAAACAAAGATTTCTTGTTGAATACCTAGAGTTGTAATGTTTTGAGTCAATTACTGGAGAATCCACAATATGAACCATTTTCTGTCAACGTTCCAAATCTCAATCGGGATCCATCATCGGGACTTTATGAATGACGATATTACAAGAGCTTAATTGAAGGATATAAATAGTTATGAGGAGAGTAGATTTAAGGATCAACTCAGGATCGACTTGTTTTATTAATTTTAATTGTAGATTTTGAATCATTTTATTTTTACTGATTAATTTAAATTATTATTATTAAAATCCTTAATGCTAATAATAATCTTAATAATAAAACTCTACTAAGCTTTTAATATTTTAATATATGTTAATATAATATTATTAATTTTAATTCTGTATGTGAAATGTTTTTTTTATATAGTAGGAATATTAGTATATTGTTAATATTTAAATTTATTTAAAATTATATATTAATAATTGATATATTAATTAATTAATTAAATATTTATATTAAAATAGTTTAATATTTAATACATATTAATAAGTTAATAAATCAATATTAATAATAATGAATAATTTCACTTCATAATTAAATTAATTAAGAATAATTAATATTAATAAATAGTACTTAATATTAATTGATAATTAATATAAAGTAGTATAATTAAATAATTGATGATTAATATTAAGGTATCATACTTAATAATTAATATTAATAATTCAAATAATACTCCTTATTATGAAAATTATTACTAGCATATGATTTAATTTTTATAAATATTCTTTACTAATTAATAGATTTCAATTAAAGACTTAATAATAATTTATTTATTTATGATTTTTATTATTATTATTATTTATTTATTTTTTAGTTATTGATAATAGTGATAGCTATTATCATAATTATTGTAAATGTTGTAATTAAATATTTATTATTATTATTATTGTTTATACTACTTAAATTACTATAGAAGGGTTACTAACTACTAAAAATTAGAATGGGAGAGGGATACCAACCTACTGATTGCTATACATGGGTCTTAATTTCCCTGATCAAGGGAAGCCAGCTCCCATCCATACCATTGTCTCTGATTATATTATTAGGATGTTTTATAATTTCAAGTGCTTCTCTAATCTTTCGCCTATGATGTTGTTCTTCCTTTGTGACAATTGAGGCACTTTCCAAGCAGATATGGTGCTTAGTTTTTGAGGAGTGCTCCACCAAGACCGAAGTACGAGATCTTTCAATCCTAATATTAGCTCCATGTTCTTTGAGTCTCGTCTGAAAGGCGTGTTTCACCAATGTAGCTTTTTCCACATGAACAATCTATTTTATAGACTCCCTTAAGTTGATGTTTATCAATATTATCTTTTACAAACCTCATACCTTTCCTAATAATTCGACGTGCTCAGAATTGTGTGATTATGTTTTTCTTCCTTAGGATCTTAGCGATCTTATCTGTTAATCCATGAATATAAGGTAGAAATACCCTACCACACTGAGGTTGGTATTGAGCCTTAGGTTCTTGAGATAACATCCTTCAACTTTCTCTATGGCTCTTTTAATCTCTTGTTCTTTGTAGCCTATATTCTTAAAGGTTGAAACTAAATGCTTCTTTTCTTCATTTAGATGCTCACAATCAGAAATTCGAAGGGCTCTGATAGCAAGAGTGTTTAGAACACCAAACTTCTGTGTTGGTTTATGGTGTGAATCAGCGTGGAGGTAGTTTTCTGTGTGGGTTGACTTCCTGAAAACCTTGTGCCCTAAAGAGCCATCCTCTTTTGTGATGATTAGAAAATAGAACACCAAACTTCTGTGCTAAGTGATGGTGTGAATCAGCCTGGAGGTAGCTTTCTCTGTAGGTTAACTTCCTAAAAACCTTGTGCCCTAAAGAGCCATCCTCTTTTCTGGGTGCCAGTTGTTTTAATGTTTTTCTACCCAACAAAAGATAGCTGGTCTATTAAAAAAATAAATCCTTGGACGGCCTGCAGAAAATAGACATTATGTTTAGGAGTCGCCATTTTAAGCTGTTTGGTTTGTTCGCTTGGTTCTTTTGGCTTCGCGGGTTTGTTGGCTCTTGATTTACCTTTTAGAATTTTCACTCCCATCCAGGTTTACCTTTTGTCGCCCGAATGATTTCTAGCTTTTCTTATCAATTGACCACCACAAAAACAGAGCCATTTGATTCGTTACCAGCATTCAAGCAACCGGCACCAACAACAGTACTCAAAGGGCATGGATAGTACCCAAAGGCATGGGTAGCATCTCGTATAGTATATAGGACAGAATCAGTTTTCCTTTGTACGGCTGCTGAGTAAAATTGCTTTCCATCGAATTTTCTCCATCTCCTTTGCTTCCATGGTGAGGCACCTGTAGTCCCTGATTTGGGTCCTCGAGGAGGTATGACAGCAACTTCTTTGAGGGCAACGACTTTTTGTAGGACCTTATTATTGCTAAGATACGAGACTAATTTGTTCACGTTCTCATGGAGGTGCACGACAACTGCTTTTTCTATGACTATTAATAGTGTTGTGAAGCAGAAACATGGACGGGAGTATTCGTGAATTATTTGCAGAAAGCTACATTCATTTGTCAACTTACAAAGAAAGGACATTAAATCACCACGTTGTAGTTTTGAAAGGCTCACTTCATCAGTTGGCTAAGCTTCGAACCGTTCTTTCCCATCGTGTTGTTCGTCACCAATTCGCTTGGATCTTAGGCCATTATGCTTGTCTTCGACATAAATGAAAACATAATTGGTAGTTCATCTTTCATGGAGGTGCACGACAACTGCTTTTTCTAGGACTATTAATAGTGTTGTGAAGCAGAAACATGGACGGGAGTATTCGTGAATTATTTGCAGAAAGCTACATTCATTTGTCAACTTACAAAGAAAGGACATTAAATCACCACTTTGTAGTTTTGAAAGGCTCACTTCATCAGTTGGCTAAGCTTCGAACCGTTCTTTCCCATCGTGTTGTTCGTCACCAATTCGCTTGGATCTTAGGCCATTATGCTTGTCTTCGACATAAATGAAAACATAATTGGTAGTTCATCTTTCAGAACGAAGGCTCTGAAAGGCCAGAAACAAAGATAGGTGCAGATTATTCAGGCTGAGCTCATTTCGTTTCGACCTACGCATCTCTTCCCTATGAAGACAGAATGTCATTTTTCCTTGTCTCGACGTCTCTTGAATCAACAATATTAGGTTATTGGGCATCAGAACTAATTGATAAACCTCGACCACCAGCTCTGGAATGGCCTATATTGTGACTAAGCCGAATAAAGGAGGAACAAAGTTATTGCGACTGATTCGAACACAGGAGTAACAAGCGACCAGTCAAAACCAGGAGGAAAAATGAGACAAGAGACGCGTAAGCGACACTTGTAGTCCACGCAATTGTTTTGTCCTATTGCCATCTTAATTAATTGCAATTGTTTTGTCCTACCTAGGTGGAGGAACTGGCCGGAAATGTCCGACTTACGCAAAAATTTCAGCAGTAGTCTATAATGCGATTTTTGAAAGTCTTTTCAGCGGATTTTTCAGGTCAAAATCCGGCAGCAATTCATTGGAATCCCAAGTTTGATAGCTAGTGTCTGCACAATCAATGGCTCCTAGGGGTTTTCCAGGGCGCTGAATCCAAATATGCAGTTAAAAAACCATTTTAACTGATAAAAATCAAGATTTAACCTCATTTCTTCCTCCGGATTCCCTCACCGGAATCTCCAAAAAGTCGCATTATAAACAACTCCAAAATAAAGTCGCATTATAAACAACTCCAAAATTTCATGCTCCGGCCAGCGACACTTGTTTACTCCAAATTCGAGGTCCGTCCCTCCGGGAAAGCGATAGGCCCAACTATACATATGCGCATCGGAGTCGTGATAAGAAATTACGGTCACCTTCATCGCTACTCCCACCAACAGACCGTAGGAATGACGTCTACGTTGCTACTGCCACTCCCGGACTATAGGAATGCGAGGTTATATGATACAATGTTGGCATGATTAATGGCATGCTGATTTGAGTTTTAGAATCCCGCTGCAAATTTGAAATTGGAACTTGAATTTATATACCCTTTTAGCCAATGTTCTTCGCAGCTGCTGCGTTCAATTATCAGAGACCATTTTGGTGGTGAACAAGTTTCCCATTGATGTCGTCGGACGTCGGAGAAGTGAGATGAACGACACTGACGTTTATGCGGCTGGTAAACATGTTGACTGAGCAGGTTTTTAAGCTCAATGAATGGGAAGCCATGGTGAGAAACAAAGCGAGTTGTGCAGGACAAGAGAAGGATTCTTGGATAAATATCAAGATCAGGTTGTGGATCCATGGTGACAGATAAAGTGGCTATTCTATAATATGTTACAGTATATGGATAGATAGAAATTTATTTATGTATTTTTGTAGTGTTCTCGTTTATTATTGTACATACTTTACTATTGTTGCAACCTTGTAGGTGAGCGTGCAGTGGAGACCTTCAAGAGTGGTTGCTGACTGATATATTGTATGCCAGCATCCATGATACTGCCACTCAGATTTAGCTGCGATTCTTAAAACACAATATGATATCATTCCAGCTTAAACAACAAAAAGCGTCTAAGAAATCAAACATGATACTTGTTTATGGTTTTGTATCAATTATCGTATTATTTTTATTTACATAAAAATACAAATATGGTATATATGTTTAGATAATGGTTTTATGTACCAATCAAAGTTGTAATTGCATTTGTTTATGTTTTTGTATGTGGGTTCATAAAATTTACTGAGTTTTAAATGCATTTTTATCTATTGTATTATGTATATATTTGAATTAAAAAAAATGTGAATGTATAATTTGTAAATTCTTCTTAAAGGATTTTAGTTGGGTAAATAATATGATTTTCCAGTAGAGTGATTGGAATTTGTAAGTGGCATTCATA
>APFE030661911.1:10339-51828 GCA_000404065.3 Pinus taeda | reverse complement strand
GGTAGTTTCTCCATAGTTTCCATGAAACTATTTCCTTACACTTTAAAATGAATATAAGTTTTGTATTTTAAATTTTAGTGTGTTGAATAAAATAAAAAAAAAAAATGGATAAGAAATAATACTTCAATGGGAATGTAGAGTATTTTTTAAAATATATTCTATTTTTATGTTTTTTAAATATTTATTTTTACCTATATGTATAACAAATTTTTAGTGTTAACCAATAAGATAAAACCTAGAGGAAGGACAGGGTTTCTCCATTGCATACATCCTGTGTGATTCTATGGACTAAAATACATTCTTTTAAAAAATATATATATACTAGGTAAGGTCAAGAAAAATTACAGTCAAATTTTAATATAAGTATAACAACGTAAATAAAAGAATTTCATAATAAACAATAATGTTGTAACTTTATGTATAAATGTTCGAAAAGATTCTGACTGGAGGCTAAAAAGTTGGTGCACAGGAAATCGACACCATGATAGGAACAAAGAAAAGGCCATTTAATTTTTGAAAAAGATAACCGCATAATAATGCTTACGAGACTTCTTTTTTAAAAAGATTTAGACATTTAAGTGTAAATGCCGGTATATTCACAAGAACAGAAGGTGAATAGAACAGAAAAATAAAACCCTGGTAAGAAATTGACTAACCACATAATAATGCTTACGAGACTTCTTTTTTAAAAAGATTTAGACATTTAAGTGTAAATGCAGGTATATTCACAAGAACTGAAGGTGAAAAAGAACAGAAAAATAAAACCCTGGTAAGAAATTGACTATGGATGGTTTTGGTGCTAATATTCAGACCCGTATCATATCTATTTTGTTCTTTTAACCTTGTGAATCAGTCGAAAATGGAGACACGTGGTCATTATAGAATCAAATAAATGTAACCACAGTACAGTGCAAAAGATGTACGAATCTTTAACTAGAAATGAGAATCGGTCAAAAATGGAGACACGTGATCATTACAGAATCAAATAAATGTAACCACAGTACAGTGCAAAAGACGTACAAATCTTTAACGAGAAAGGAACAAAATAACAGAGTTTATGCATTAAAACTACTATTAAACTTGTGGCGCAACAAAATAGAAAATAGTTTGGTTTAGACCTAATGGTCTTTTATGCATGTAATACATGCATATAGTTTGGTTTAGACCTAATGGTTCTTTATGCATGTAATAGTGCATTCTAGGGCATGATTAATCTCTTAAAAGTACAATTGAGATAGTCTATACTGAATTACAAATCGAAAAACTAAAGACTAACGAATTAGACCAAGTCTATACATAATTACAAATAGAAAGACCGGAGGGTAATCAACTAGACCCAAATCCATCAAAATTAGCGTTTCGTAAATCAATACAACCGTCAACTCCATGACATGGGTTATTAACCCCAATGTCAAGCCAAACAGAAAGAATAATCTGATAAGAACATGTTAGTTGGTTGGAGTTAAAACCCTCCTTTGCCATATTGTAACTACAGCTGAAAGGTAAAAGAGTTAACCCGAAAGGTAAAAGAACACACATACCACAATACCGAAATAACCACCGGATCAAAGTAAAGGTACAAAGAAGCCATTTTTCTAAAGGAACTTAGGAAAAGGACAAGGATTCATAGGGTGAGGGATAGTCTAGGAGCGACCGGTCTTTATACTTGCAAAACAAAACAAAAACAAATCCTGTGAAACGAAACTGCTAGAAAATAAACTCTGGAGAGAAGTCGTGACTAATCGAATGGTATTCGACCAAAACAAGGAAAAGACCCTTTAAAAAAGGCAAAGGCCATCTTACCCTTGCCAAGAGCTAAACCTTGTGGACCTATATCCTTTTTGGTGGTAAACCGATGTGCAAGTGAAGCCATAGGTCTTCCATCACAGCAATGGCATGAGGAAGTTAAAAAAACGCTTACAATAAAAAGAGGACAAAAAACCATGCGATAATTAGAAAAACCAAATGTAAACTACAAGCAAGAGGCCATAAAAAATTATCCTTGGGAGAAGATATCAAGCAAATGTAGTGAATCCAAGAGTGCTGGCATAGTTCAGAGACTCGTCGTTGAGAACACAAGGCATTCGACTATTTTCTCCGGAGGAAAATCTTTGAATGGAAGCAGGGAACCAAAACCCTATTACAGAGCAACATTTCACCGAGAAGCTCTGGAGAGAATGAGAGCCGGCCACAAGGCAGGGGTAGGGTGGTTACCCTAACCATGAATATCGTCCATTTGTACAAATAAATCGTAACCATTCATCAAGACAATAAATACATAATGCCAAAAAGGGAAAAACAATTGGATGCCACTTCCCAAGTTGAATGCATGGGCGACAGAGAGTAAGGTATGTGGTGGCAACATAATCACCCAACGAACATCATGTAAATGTGATTATAATCATGGCGACCTAAGGTAATAATTTAAATAATATAAGAGATGAAAAGAATCCCATACAAATTCTAAACCCAGGACTTAACGCCTATGTCACAAGGTTGGTAGAACTTTAATCTTGACGTATTAGACTTAACGCCTATGTCAAGGTTGGTAGAACTTTAATCTTGGCGTATTTAAATAATATAAGAGATGAAAAGAACTCAATACAATTCCAACCCATGACTTACTTTCTATGTCACAAGGTTGATAAACTTTAATTTTGAGTGGTAAATCTTAAAAAAAATTGAAATTTAGTGATCCTCATCAAACTTCATAGCTTTTGACTAAGTTCATAGCTTTTGACTAAATTTATACATCTAAATTCATAATTTCAACAACTCAAGTTTGTAATTTATCCTTGAAATTTTCATATCTATGATAGCATTTTTATGTTTACTAATATTGATTTCTTACTATTTTATCTTATAATTCATATTATATTATATATATATATATATATATTTATATATATAATAGCCAACTTCATCAAAACCTCATCAAAAAATTTGAATTTAAACTAAACATAATCATTGTTAACTTCAAACTCAAACTTGGAAATGACATTTACTTACCCATAAACATTGAGAGTCCATGTCTTGGTGGTACTTGAGTCTGCTCTTGCCAAAATCATAGGATCTTAGTGTACCTGACTTGCAGGTGGTTAGATGTATTCTTGGTGTTATAGAAGCAGCTACGAGAATCGATAATAGGTCTCTCATAAATTAAGATTAAAATTAAGATTAACAGTTACCAATTCACCATACAATTATAATATATATATATATATATATTATATATATATATAATACATATATACACTGACAAAAGCAAAGGGCATAAGGCCTAACGTCATATTATTTTATAACAATGTCAATACGCTTGTTATGAATTCGAATAACACAATGATATATGCCAATACCTTTCCTAGTTAAACGTAAATGTAACGAATTAATAGTGCAATGTTATAAAAAAAAGGGAAGCCCTTTCCATGGGTTTTGAATACTAATAAACCTTTTTATCAAAAGGTCTTGTCAGTTATAGTTTAAAAATAGTAACCCTATGGAGTCTTGTAAATTGTAAACAATTTATGTTGTAAGAAGAAATATCTCACTTTCACATGAGGAAATAGACATTTCTTTGATTCAATGAGGCTAAAGATAAAATGATTGTATCCATGTATTATAAGAAATTAGTAGATTTGAAGTATAAGGAAAAAATGATTGTAGTTATTTATGTTTCAATTGAGGTAATTTATTTATTGTTGGAGAAATGTTATAGTTAGAGAGTTTCACTATATATTTATTGGGATATGTTAAAAGATGAGAGGTATGCAATTTGTTTTTCAAATTTTGTACTCTAGAAAAAGTTTACATGTCAAGAGATTTGACCCCTCTCTACATATACTAATCCATAATTATATGGATCTATACTAGTTAAAAATTATTTTAATGTAATATGTATATTATGATTTATATTAATAAAATAAAATTGTAAATATAACAATTTGAATGGAATCTAATAGATTTATTATTTTAACTATTATTTTCTTTTTAATTGAAGTGACATTATTTTATTATTATGTAATTTAATGCTACATTTCACACACTCTAACAACATTTCTTCCATATTGGAGTTGATTGTTGAGCCAAGATTTAAATGTTTACGCTCATTTACAAACACTCTTGACCATCTCCTCTATAATAGGTTGTAAAGCATCTTACAAGGCAACAAGAATTTGTGATTTGTTAAAAAATGTTATAAGAATTTATTTAATTTTTTTTTTTTCAATGTTTTCTCTAATAGTTTTTTTAGCCCAACTTTTTTATATATGAGGGGTAGTGTATGGTTGAAAGCATCTTCATGGTTTTTATTTCCCACACGCAAACACTTAAATTCATCATTTTCCACGTGAAAGGCCAATGTTTAAATTAAAAAGGTAACCACATTTTTTTATCATTAAATTAATTCAATATCTAGAAGAATATCTCGAATTATAAAAAGTGTACATAAGTTTTAACAAGGAAACAATTAAATACCAAACCTTCTTAGATGATTCAGGCTTTCTAGAAAATCAATCCATAGCAAAAAAATGTTGGTGAAAATATAAAAATAGCATCTACTTTCAAAAATATTTTATATTTCCATTAAAATATAGCAAAAAATTATTTATACATTTCCTATAATGATAAGACGTAAAAGGAAAAATTAAAAATATAAATGAAATATTAAAGAAAAACATAAAAATATAATATATTTTTTAAACATACTTTACATTCCAATTGAAGTATAGCAAAGAATTATTCTTATCCAATTTCTTATTCTAGTCATCACACACTAGAATTTAAAATACACAAACTATATTCCCTTTAAAGTGTAAGGAAAGAATCTTTTAAAGTGTAAAGAAATAATTTCATGGAAGCTATAGAGGAACTCCAAATATTAAGATGTTTAGACATCACCATAATTATAATTGACATATTTAAAGATTTTAAAAGTAAAGAAATTATCTTGTGAATATTGGTATTCAAAGAACAATGTTAAAAGATAACTTTATAATTAATTAGTAAAGTTTAAATATTTTTAGCTATATTAATAGAGTTTAAGTTAATATTAATCATAATTTAAAATAATGTAAAGATGGATATAAGAATCTATTTATCTATTTATAAATTTTTTAATCTAATGTTAAACCTATAGCCTTAAAAAACGAAAACATTATCTTTTGTTATTAAATTAGTTTCAATTATATATATATAATATATATTATATATAATATAATATATATATATAAAAGTATATAAGTAAGTTACCCTGGTCACTTGATCAAACAAATCTACAATTAAAAATAATGAACAAATATAAATAAAATATTCAAAAAAACAAAATATACTTTTAAAAATACCATATCCTCCCATTCCTATTAAAGTAAAGAACTATTTTATTTATCCATTTTCTTTTCATAGCCATCACACATTTGACTATAAAAAAATCTTATTAAAGTGTAAGAGACTCTTTTTATCAATGAATTTATATTGGCTATGGAGGAACCCAAATGTGAGATTGAGAAGTGTTAAATGTGATAATTGAGATATATAAATATTGAAAAGTGTAATATTTATAATTCAAATATATAAGGATTTTAGAATCTAAGAGGATTATTTTATGAATATTTTTATTTAAGAGAATTTTAAATAATAAATAAATTAATGGAAATGGAAATTTTATATATCTTATTTATACTTGATCGTTTGTTAAATAAATATTTTTTAAAAAGTGATTTCATCTAGTTTTCATATATAAAACTGAAATTTTATAGCTAAGAAAATTTTTTTGTATTCTTCCATATTTATCTCATTCATATATCATATAGGAGTGTTTAATATAAATTTAATATATGTAATTTTTTATTTTATATGATATAAAATATATAAACCTTTAAAAAAAAAAAGTATAATTCTTATAAAATTTTTATCATATAATCTAAATATAATATACATAATTTCTAATAAAATATGTTAAATTATAAAGCAATATCTAATCCACTAAATTATATATTAATTTAACCATTACCCACTTGACAATAATCTTATAATCTGTCAAATATAATTCTCAACCCAAAAAAAATAATAAAGCAAGGCTCTTATAATCAAATGCTTTATCAAAACAAAAAGAGTAAAATATTCACCATTATTTCTCAATTTAGGAAATATATTTCAGAAAACCTCTATGGGATATTACTTTTATATTAGAAAAATAATAAACAATTATTAATAATTAATATGAGGAATTATAAAGAATTAGTATTTCCGAGATTACTTACAATAATAGATAAATATTAAAATTAATAATATAAATAATTATTTTTAAAATTGTTAATTTCTAAAATTCATTTTCTACAATAATTATTAAATAGAATTATTAAATGTTTTTATTATTATAGAACTTGGAATGCCACTTATGAAATTATCTCTAAAAACTCTAATCACTCCACTCGAGAAACAAATTATTTACCTAAATGAAATTGTAACATATAAAGTTAACTTATCACTTACAAAAAAAAATACTTTATAAAAATGCCCATCTCAGACTTTGGTAGTTGGTTCATTATGTGCAATCACATTAATTTAATTGTTTTAATTCATAAGTCCATAGACTTGAAATGCACCGGATCTAATGAATCACACAGATTGTATTAAAGTTGAAAAGATTGGGTTTAAGTGCGAATGATCGACCATGTGATTTCCCCATCCTTAATCCTAGGTTGACCTATTGTCCTCTGTACCTTGAGCCACATGGTATGGAGACATGGAGGTAGGTTGTGCGCTAGCCAGATGGCTCATGCTGCTCGCGCCATCTATTTGGTGTTGATGTCGTTGATTAGGCTCAAGTGATCTCACAGTGGAGAATACTTAGGGTTTCAACCCCTAATTAACTGTTTGTCCTCTACCTCCCTGTGGTTCATTGTTGCTGTTGCTCCTACAGTTTCTTTCTACTCCATGAGGGTTTGTCGTTCTGTGAAGGTTTGTTGTTCTGTGAGGGTTCGATGACTTGATAAGGGTTCTTTACTATCTATACATCCTCTAAAAATGAAGAAGGTGATAGCCGTTGCTAACATAGGGCTAGGTAAACCCATCAGGCCAGTGTTATGTGATCTTCTTGGATTGTATGGTGGTATTTACTGTAAATCTGGATTGTTTTTTTGGCGTCATGTTAAAACTTTGTCTCCGCTACACAGGAAATCCCCATGGCACTTCCATCGCTCTGGGTGACAATCAATTCCAAGAATTAGCTGCGAAAGGTAACTTCTGAATGCTTCCAAACTTGAATGGTTTAAATCCTTTGGTTTGCTTAACATTTCTCATGTTGTTTTCTCACTATGGACAGGGAAGCTGCCTCCCGTTGGAATCAACCACTTCAAGGTAATAAAATATTCCCCTAAATCTATTTACCAGATATGTTCGACTTTTCCCATAAGGTTTTCTAATTTAATGTTTCGGTTGCCCTCACAGGTAACTACACCATGCTTAATGGTATTAGAGTTGGTGAAGGTTGTCCCTCATTAGAACTTAAATTTCTCATAGTGACATTGTTGGCTATTCTAGGTTGAAATCTTATCTCTAGCATGATTTAAGTTTTGGAACATTTCTCGCATGGTCAAAGATAGACAGTCCATGTCAAACTGGTTCAAGTCTTATTGTTCTATTGATTACGTAATTATTTAATCATGCATGAATAGTTAAGGGAACTCTGTGTAGGCTCTTTTGGTAACTTTTAGGGACAATACTCCCATTTTGTAGTCGACAAAGAGTTTAAGCTCTTTTCTACGGAGGATTATTTTGTCAAACGGCCACTTAAGTGAACCAACTTATGTTATGTTATTTAAAATGATTAAATTATCCATTAACAAGGAATTTAGACTTCTGTGATCCATAACGTTTGTTTAGAAACTTTTTGGCGAAATCACATAATTGATCATTTGTCGACGCGTTTCAAACCAACTAGTGTGGTTCATCGTTTAGAGGACTTTATCATATGTATTCATATGTTTGGAAATGGTAATGAATTAAGTTATTTTCCGTCATAGTTGCAATCCGGGCCGAGAGGACCCTTCTCTTCTTCATGCAAGTATTAACTAGGATGATTGGAATTCAGTTTAGATTTCATTCAAGATAATGCTAGGTTAAACAATTACTCTGTCGAAATTTCATGATTGCATAGTTAAGATATGATGATGCACCTAATTCAAATATTTCTATGAATCTTGATGTCTTTATATTTTAAATATGTGATTAATAGTTACATAATGTATGTATCTAAATCTATGTTCTAGCAGCTGCATATTTAATTTCTTTCTATTGTAGTCATTTGTATAGAGTATGTAAAGTACTCAGGTTATTCTATAGATTCTCGGATACAGTACTTTGTAAATAATTTATTTCTATATCTTACGAGTTTAACTTTGCTTATAATGGATAGTGTACCATAATTACTAAATGATCATTCTCTTTCCTTTTTGTTGTGTTACATAGTAATTCTATGGTTATTATAATACATTGTCTACCATATGATTAAAGAAAAGTTGTTTCTATTTCTTATAATTACACTTTTCCTTAGACTTCTAAATATAGTTTGTCATTCCAGAAATTATTCTATGACAGTTCAAACATAAGAATTTTACTTTGTCATTAAATGTTAATCTCTACATGTTATCATTAACTCTAGAAAGAAATTAACTACAACACTTATCTATTCCGCTTGTAGTTTCCAAAAACTCCAGAAAGTCTCTCCTCCCATCCATGAACATGGCAAGTACGTTGAAGTTTTCCCCCGAGCAGTTTATCTACTAGAATAATTTCTAATTACAGTCAGTGCCTTGGGCCTCTAGACTCCATTGTCTAGCCTCAAGTCCTGCACTTCATTGACTGTTCTTGAGAAACTTCCCACTAGTTTCCTTTTTCCAGCTCTAGGATAGTTTTTCTACTCCCTCTTTTCCCCCTATATTTCCCTTTTCCAGGGCAGGTGAATAACTATTTCTTCTTAACTATTTCTTGTAATTGTAGTAAACAGTTTCTTTTAATCAATCATGTTTCCATTTCTAATCACTTACAATTAGGTAACAATTTTAATATCTGGCTTTCGAGCCTTGATAATACATAACATAAAGTAAATGCACTAAAACTTAAATGAAGTTACTAACCACAATAAATATTTTCAAGGAGCCAGGGGTGTTACATCTCCCCCCCATGTGCGGAACACTATCCTTGGTGATCCTTCTATTTTAAGAAAATAATGTCGGGTAAGCTTCTCGCATAAGTTCTTCCTCTTCCTAGGTTGCCTCATGTAGGCCAAAGTGCTTCCATTGCATTTTAACTTGGGTCATGACTCGCCTCTGCAAGGTGGTTTATCTTTGATCGAGAATATGAAGAGATTCTGCCAGAAGCTCTCCTTCCTATTCAACCTGCACATACAATAATCATAGTCATATTCCTTCAAAACAATTGGAAAAATATATAAAACCTTTTAACTTGTTACCTGAATATTTTTTCCCAAATTATTATGTGTTGTGGGTTGTACACATATTTCTTTAACAATGAAACATGGAAAACGTTGTGGACCCGAATGTGGCTTGGCAATGCAAGCTTATAGGCTACATGTCCAATTCGTTCCAAGACTTGAAAGGGTCCATACTATTGGGGTGATAATTTAGCACAACCCCTCCACTGTAAGGAACTTTTTTGGGGCTTAACTCTTAGATAAACATGATCTCCTGGACGGAATTCTTTGTACAACCTTTTCTTATCTACATACATTTTCTGCTTATCTTGGGCAGCTTTTAAATTTTGTCGAACTTTCTTAACAGCTTCCTCCATTTCTATTAGCATGTTTGGACCCAATGCTAACTTATTCACAGGGTTATTATAGCCCATAGGTACCCTACACTTTCTTCCATACAATACTTCAAAAGGGCTCATGCCCAGTGACTCACAATGTCCATTGTTGTATGCAAATTCCACGAGGTAGAGGTAATCCTCCCACTTATGTAGTTGTTGCATTACAATCATATGTAGCATGTCATCCAGTACTTGATTCACCTATTTAGTTTGTCCGTCGGTTTGGGGATGGTAAGTCGTGCTAAACTAGATTTGGGTACCCAATCCTAAGAATAGGGCTTTCCAGAATGCAGATGTGAATTTCACTTCCCTATCTAAAATTGCCACCTTTGGTATATCATGCAGTGGAAATATTTCCTTCATGAATATGTCCTCAATTTCCATAGTTTTATATGTGGATTTCACAGGTATAAAATATGTGGTTTTGCTCAATTTATCTACTACAACCATAATTGAATCATGTTGCTTCTTGGTGCAAGGAAAGCCTGTGATGAAGTCTAAATATATGGTATCCCATTTCCATTTTGGAATGGACAGTGGTTGTAACAAACCAGCAGGATGCTAATGCTCTGCCTTAACCAATTGGCAGTCCAAACATTTGTATAAATATTTTGTAACATCCTTCCTTAATTAGGGCCAAAAATACCCTTTCTTAATAATTGTTAATAATTTATGGTAACCTGGATGGCTCGCATAAGGTTTCTGGTGAAATTCATCCATTATTAATTGTTTAATAGCACTTTGAATAGGAACATAGAATCTATTTTTAAATGTAAGGATGTCATCCAAATCTATGTCAAAATCTGATTTTTCTACTCTTAACAAAGCTTCTTTTGTTTACTGCTAAAGAAAATTATATTTTGGATCCTTGACCGATGCTCCCTTTATAATTACTAGAATGTTTGAGCATGCTTGACTAATCTGAACCTCATAGATGCAATGTACCTTCCTACTTAGTGCATCATCTACCTGATTTTCTTTCCCTTTTAAATGCTTCATGTCAAAATCAAACTCACTTAAAACTGTTGTCCATCTGGCCTATCTAGCATTAAAGCTAGACTCATTGAAGAAATTGGTAAGGCTTCTATGATCTATTAGCAGCAAAAATTTCTTCTCCAGTAGGTAATGTCGCCACATTTTGAGTGCATGTACCACTGTTATTAATTCAAGGTCATAAGTGGAGTATCACTTCTCATATTCCTTTAATTTATGTGATTCGTAAGCTATATCTTTACCTTCTTGTGTCAATACTCCACCAACCCATTCCTTACTTGCATCCATGCATACTAAAAAGGATATTTCTAAATCTGCCACTTTTAGCACAGGTGTCATGGTAAGTAAGTGTTTTAATTTCTCAAAGCTTTGTTACCATTCCTCTGTCCATTGGAAGGTGCATCCCTTCTTCTATAAAGAAGTCATTGGAAAGGCAATTTTTGAAATCCTTCAATGAACCAAGGGTAATATCTAGTTAAACCCAGAAAACCTCTAATTTCAGCGACATTCTTGGGAGCAGTCCATTCCATAATGGTTTTAGTCTTCTCCGGGTCTACCACTATCCCCTCAGATGATATAACGTGTCCCAAGTATTGGATTTGATCTTTGAAAAAGTCACATTTACTAAATTTAGCATATAGCTGGTTCTATCATAATTTTTGCAGTACAATTCTGAAATGTTCTTTGTGTTCCTCCTTATTTTTAGAGTATATCAAAATACTATCAATAAAAATTAACACATACTTATCAAGATAGGGCTAGAAAATACCATGCATCAAACTCATAAAGGTGGCCGTGGCATTTGTGAGGCCAAATTACAATACTACGTACTCGTAATGACCATAACGAGTTTATAATGTCGTTTTATTGATTTCTTCCTTCTTCATCCTTATCTGGTGATAACCATATCTTAAATCTATTTTTGAGAAAACCTTTTCTCCCTGCACTTGATTAAATAAATCATCAATACATGGCAAGGGATATTTATTCTTGATGGTCAATTTTTTTAACTGATGATAATCAATGCATAATCTCAAAGTTCCATATTTCTTTCATACAAATAGGATGGGAGCTCCCCAAGGGGACACACTCGAGCAGATATACAGTTTATCCAAAAGCTCCTAAAGTTGCATTTTGAGTTCTATTAACTCAGGTATGCTCATGCAGTAAGGGGCTTTAGACACCGTAGCTACACCCAGGATAAGTTGGTGAAGTCGATATGCCACTTCGGTTGTAAACTAGGGATAGATTCACGAAATACATCTGCAAATTCCTGAATGACACAAATATTTTCCAAGGAGGTCATTTTATTCTTGGAGTTGGTAAATCCCACTTGAACCGCATATATTTGACAACCCTTCCTAATACACCTTCCTAGCTGACTGGCAATAATGTGGCGGAGTTTTTTGTTAGACTTAATTCCTTGTAGTTCCCTCCTTTGTCCTGATTCTGAAATAAAACTAATTGTTTTCTTCTTGCAATCAACCAAATACCAACACTTTTCCAACTAGTCCATTCCGATTAAAACATCATATGAGCCCAAAGGAAGTATGTTGAGGTTTACGTGAATGGGCTATCTAGAAATGATTATGGGGCACTGATCTATTTTGGTGACTACCTTTCTTTTTTCCCCAGTGGCTAGCTAAACTAGCCTAGATTTTGGGAATTTATTGGTCGTTGACACTTTTCTACCACTTCAGGGCTAACATAACTTAAACTAGCATTGGGATCAAATAAAACCGAAACAGGTTGCTTAGCAATCGTACCTTCACATTCAATCTTGGTGGGCTGAAATTTTGCTTGATGATCATTCAAGGTAGCGTTAATTTTGGGTATATTTCTTACCACTTCTCCAAACGTAGATGCTTCATACAAGTTTGCAAGTTGTTCTGTCCTTACCTTGTGCGAACAGTTTTTGTAGCAATGAGATTCTCTACATCCCCAACATTGTAGCGATGGTCTTGACTATTGTTCATTACTGAATTTATTAACTCGTTCTGACTATCAATTTTCAGAATAGAGATCCTTGGGTTGGTTCCTTGCCAGAAATCTATCGAGAGACTTTTGTTGTAAATTTATGTTATTAGCAAATTTTGGGTGTTTACCTGAAATCATATTTTTTCCCTTCTTAATCATCCCTCCTCTAGACCCTTCATTTTTTTGTTTCATTTGCTGGTAACATATGCAGGCTTTTTGCATTGCATCATCCATTGTTTTGGGGTAGTCAAACTCAACTTTCTCCTTCATGAAATCGGGTAAGAAACTGATAAAACGTTGAATCTTGGCTTTCTCTTCCTACATATAAGGCACATAGCGCAGAAGGGAGGTGAAATCAGTTACATACTCATCCATAGTCAAGGCTCCTAGTCTTAATTCATGAAATTATTTTTCTTTTTCATCATAGTAATTCTCAGTTAGATATCTATCTTTAAAATGTTTTTGGAATTCATTCCATCTCACTTGTTCCTCATCAATGTTTCTTACTGTTTTGATCTCTTCCCACCACATCATTTCCTTCCCTCTTAACTTCTATACTACCAATCGTTCCTTCAACCTTTCTTTGTATTCATAAATCTAAAAATACTTACCCATATCGATTAACCAAGCCTCTGCTGCTTCTTTGGATTCCCCTTCAAAAAGTGATGGTTTAATATTTTGAATTCTCCTTATAGTTTCGACTTTTTTCTTTTTTCTTTGTGTTGGTCGATACATTATTTGAGCACCCTATATCATCCTCCCTGTGTCTCTTGGTTGACTTGACATTCTCCTCACCATGTTGGTCTGTTGGGGTCTTTTCTCTGTCCTCAACACTGAGGTCTCAGTCTATTTGACTCTGTCAATTAGACAGATTTCTAAGGATCCTTTTCTATTCCAGGCATAGTCATTCATTATCCATTCTTAAATTGGTCATCTCAACACATAATTGTTGAACAGTCTCCAGTAGAATTGCATTAGCCTGACAAGTCTCCTCTCCCAGTTGTATCCAAATGTCAGGGTTGGCATTTAAATAAGTTGGTTCTAGAGTATTGGGCAGTCTTGAACTTCTCTACATTCTGTCTTTTGTATGGATACTATCTCTTTCTTTGTGTTCACATATGAGTATTATTTAGTTAGATTTGTAAGAGAAAAAAAAGTATTATTCCATGCATAGTCATATAGTTATCTATCCTAAAGATTCTGAATGTATGAACCTGGGCTTTGATACCACTTGTAATATCTAAAGTTAACTTACCACTTACGTACATAATTTTTTTTTTAAAAATTACCTTATAAAAATGGCCATTTAGGACTTTAGTAATTGGTTCATTATGTGCAATCACATTAATTTGGTTGTTTTAATTCATAAGTCCGTAGAGTTGACATGCACCAGATCTAATGAATCACGCAGATTGTATTAAAGTTAAACGGATTGGGTTCAAGTGTGAATGATCTACCATGTGAATTCCCTATCCTTACTCCTGGGTTGACCTATTGTCCTCTGTTCCTGGAGCCACATAGCAGGGAGATATGGAGGTAGGCTAAGTGCACTGGCCAGATGGGTCATGCTGCTCATGCCATCTATTTGGTGACAATGTCATTGATCAGGATCACGTGATTTGACAGTGGAGAACACTTAGGGTTTTAACCCCTAACTAACTGCTTGTCCTTGACCTCCGCGTGGTTCATTGTTGCCATTGCTCCTGTGGTTTCTTGCTACTCCGCAAGGGTTTATCATTCTGGGATGGTTTCCTTTTCTAGGAGGGTTCAATGTCTTCATCATGATTCATTACTGTCTTTGCATCCTCTGGAACTGATGAAGGCGGTATCCGTTTCCAACACAATGCTAGGTAAACCCATCAGGGCATTGTTATGAGATCTTCTTGGGTTTTATGACAGTATTTAATGTAAATTTGGACTGTGGTTTTGGCATCGCGTTAACATTTTGTCTCTATTACAAAGGAAATCCCCATGGCACTTCCATCACCCTGGGCGACAATCAATTCTAGGACATAGCTGCAGAAGGTAACTTTTGAAATCTTTTGAACTTAAATGGTTTGAATTCTTTGTTTTGCTTAACATTTCTCATGTTGTTTTCTCATTGTGAACAAGGAAGATGCCTCTCGCAGGAATCAACCACTTCTAGGTAACAAAATCTTCCACTATGTCTATTTACCAAGTCTGTTCAAATTTTCCCATAAGGTTTTCTAATTTCATGTTTTGGTTTCCCTGACAGATAACTACATCGTGCTTAGTGGTATTAGAGTTGGTGAATGTCGTCCCTCATAAGAACTTAAATTGCTCACAACGACATTGTTAGCTCTTCCAAGTTGGAATCTTACCTCTGGCATGAATTAAATTATGGAACATTTCTCGCATGGTCAAAGATAGAGACCCTGCGTCGAATTGGTTCAAGATTTATTGTTTTTTTTATTATGTAATTATTTAAACACGCACAAATAGTTAAGGGAACTTTTTGTATTCTCTTTTGGTAGTTTTTAGGGAGAATACTCCCATTATGTAGTCAACAAAGAGTTTAACCTCTTTTACGCAGAGGATTATTTTGCCAAACGGCCACTTAAGTGAACCGACTTATGTTCTATTATTTAAAATGATTAAATTATGCATTAACAGTTACAGGACTTTATCATATCATTCATATGTTTGGAAATGGAAACGAATTAAGTTATTTGTCATCGTAGTTGCAATCCAGGCTGAGAGGACCCTTCTCTTCTTCATGCAAGTATTAACTAGGATGATTAGAATTCTGTTTAGCTTTCATTCAAGATAATGCTAGGTTGAACAATTACTCTATCAAAATTTCATGATTGCGTAGTCAAGATATGATGTTGCACCTGTATTCAAATAGTTGTATGAATCTTGTTGTCTTTATATTTTAAATGTATGATTAGTAGTTAAATAATGTATGTATCTAAATTAGCATTCCAGTAGCTGTATATTTATTTTCTTTCTATTGTAGTCATTTGTATAGAGTATGTAAAACTAGTCAGGTTATTCTACAAATTCTCGGATATAGTACTTTGTAAATAATCTATTTCTATATCTTACCAATTTAACTTTGTTTATAATGGAAAATGTACCGTAATTACTAAATGAGCATTCTCTTCCCTTTCTATTGTGTTATATAGTAATTCTAAACCTCTAGTAATAATCGTTTGCTTTAAACAATGAACATTTTGAGGCAATCTGAGTTTACAGCTGCACTAAAAGCTGGTCTCAATTTTGCTCACTTTGGTCATATCCAAATTGGAATTCAGCCACTACACAGAAAAGGTCAAGACGTTGTTGTCTTCTGTTGTGTTTTTTATCGCCGATGGAAAACTTTTCATAAAGCTTTAATTGGAGTATGTCAAGGAACATTAGCCTACAGTCCAATTTCTTGGTCCTGTGTTCTTGACTTTTCTATTTCCTTAGATGATCCTAACGCCATCAATGCTCTAATGCTCAGCATCCAAACACATGGATATGCTGATTTTGAAGATAATAGCAATAATGGTGCTATTCATTGGCGATGTGTCGTCAAATTTTATAAGAAGACCACTCCTTCTATTGTCCAACAAGTTTCTGAAACCTCTGAGTTGACTACTCTAATCACTCTTGACTATGGCTTAAATCTTGCTACTCCTCAAATGATATATTGTCGAGATCTTAAACTACCAATAGAATGGGTCACAAATTGGGCTTCTATTCATACTTCTCCCTGTCCATAGCCTATCACTGCTCAAAATTCTATTCGAGAAGATAATGGCCTTGTTCAAACTCGTTTCCTTCCCCAATCAGATTATGCATAGTCTAAGCAAGGTGGACCTCCTGCTCCTCTTGTTATACAAAACCCCGTAAAAACTGAAGTCACAATAAAACCTCAAATGTCCTCTATTGCATCTATTCCTGAAGGATCACCAAGTCCTTCATATGATCTTACTTCTGATCCAAACTTCATGCATATGTTATCAAATATGAATGCACAAACTCTTCAGTCTCTACATTCAAATATTGTTCCTCCTAGAACAATTGATATGGAATCAGCATTCCGAATTCCATAATTTCCACAACCATCTGTATGTAATCATCCTCATTTTTCTCCTAGCTTTTGTCAGCAAACTCCTAATCTTCCAAAACCCCATGAAAAAGAAGAACAGTATAAAGATAGAAGAAGAATAAACATGATTCGTTTTGTTCCAAGTTCTTGAAATCAAACACAGGAACATACAAAGTGTACTCCTTTTTCAGCTAATGAAGATATTTTGCTTTAATCAATAGGAAAATCTACTACAGAAGGCTTAGGATATCCAGCAGAAATCCCCAACTATAGATTGGATGCTAGGAATAAGATTCCTAGTAAAATACAACTTCGTGCTGATGAAGAAATCATTCAATATCTTAAGATATACAAAGGAATAAGTCCTTATGATCCCTCAAGTGAATGGTGTGAGAAAATGTTTAACTGGGATCTGTATACTCATAAGCAAGAGTATAGATATTGTGAAGAAATGAAAACCTATTAAAAGAAAGATAGGTCAACAATAAAAATTGGAAAGATTGGATGGAACATAATAACCAATGTATTTATTTTTATGAATTTTATTATCGAAGTACAAATGAAGTAGAAATGGCTTTCATCAAAAAGTTCAAGAACCTATCTTGTCAAGATATAAAAACAAATATAGGCAAAATCCAGTTGAAATTCCTGGACCTCTTATCGTCCCTCACATAGATGATAAATATAAAAATATGTTGCAAAAATCAAATGTTCTGAAACATTTACAGTCTGTTAAGATTAAAGGGAAGCTTTTGTTAGAACACATCTATCAAACCCTTAGAGTGAATATCATGCAAGGGTCAGCCTTACAAACAAAAGTGCCACAACACAAATGGGAATTAATAGATGGCACTATTTTTAGCACCAAGACAACAATTCCTCCTTGGAAAAATCTTGTTATTAGACAAGATGATAAGATTTTTAAGTTACTTCCACTTCAGTCTCACCAGTCTCATCTTTCAGACAGGGAATCAGTTGCGACAACAAATTAGACAAATTTTTCTCTAGATTGTTTATTTAAACATCTAGAAAGAAATCATGAATATGTAGCCAGAGAAAATAAAATGCTCCAAGAAATAATTGATAAAATTCTTCAAAAGGTAGATTTGACCAAAGATCAATTACTAGATGGAATAAAAGCTCTTGGATCAAATGATTTGCATATTGCTAAAACTATTGATTTTTTAGAAAAGGGATTAATGATAATTCCAAATGGATTGGAAATGTACATTCAGTGGAAAATAAGAATCAGGATATGATGAAAAGCTTAAAAATGTCATTTGAAGTAGTAAAGAAAGAAGTTTGGGCTACCTCTACTTTTGTTGAAAGTCTGAAAATGAAAAACACTCCTGATCCTACTTTTAAAGCTACTACTTATTTCTCAGATCCTCAAGATCAATTGCCTTTCCATGTTGCTCCTACTACTCTTCAATCAAAAATGAAGAATCCTGGTGATATCATTTTTCCTAAACTAGAAACCACCTTTGTCTATGCTCCTATGGCTAATCCTGGCATGTTTTCCAGTGTAAACTCTTCAAGCCCTGGACATAAAATGGCAGTTTCAGAGTGGTCGAAATCAGGAGATGATCCTAATAAGCCTTCTAGTTTTGATACAATACTCAACAAATTTGAAGCAACGCCCTCTGCTCCTCCTATTCTAGAAGATTTAGAGTTTCTTGTGAATAATTTTTCTCCTCCTGATAAGGAAACTTTTTAGATAGCAAAAGACATTCCTGATCTGATTTCATTTTATGATGAAGAAGAACCCAAAGATACAACTGTACATAAAGTTACAAATAGAAGTTCTTGGAATTCTTCTTGGTCACCTTCTCATGATAAAAGAGATGTCATGAAATTGGAATATCATAAATATTGGTCTACTTCTTCCACATATTCATGGAATATTGACAATTGTTTTGAAGTAGAAATACTATCGACATTGAGTTCCATGTTGGTTTTCTACTGCACATATTTAGCAGATGACATTTCTCCAATAAATGCAACCAAGAAAATCATCAGTGGATTCGAAGGAATCCTTGATTCTTGGCTTAAAGCAGAAATTCATTATGATCCCGTCCTCATTCCTTATTGGGGAACATCTATGGTAATGAACCTAGATAATACTACATATATGGATCCACATACTTCATTACCTATGAATAACATGATTGGTTGCCTAATGCATGGCATTGTCGTCAATTTTTGTGGGTATCCTCAGATCAATAATGAACTTGCTACAGTCACACTTACATCCATGAAGCTTACTAATATGTAGCATTTTGATGAATATTTTATGGAATATCTCCATCCTCTACATACTCTTTCTTCTGACATGATTCTAGATCCCAAATGGAAAGAAATCTTCGTTGCTTCTTTACCAAATTAGGTAACTACTACCATTTTGAATAAGATTCTTGGAAAGGTTGGTGCCTATAAATTTGGTGTTATAAGACAATCTATTAAAGCTGTCATTGTTGAACTTTGCTCTCAGATGAAAGTTGCTCGAGCTACCACCAACTCCACTAAACCACATGGCTATCAACAACTATGTAAACAATGGCATTTACATGGGTCTAAAATTTTAGGGGGATATCATCGCCGTCGCTCTAAAAATAAAGCTTACTCTAAGCAAACTTTTAGATCCACAAAAAACAAAAAAATCATTCATAGAAGGCCTCCCAGAGAATACAAAAAAACATGCTAGTTTCATCCAAGGCCAAAGTAGAAGCAAATATTTTGCTTCCATTGCAATGAAAAAGGACATTTTACTCCAAATTGTCCAAAACTGAAAAAAGACAAACAACAATGTGGGAAGAAGAAACAATTTAGCTATAAGAATAAATTTGGCAAGGTAAATATTATTGATCTCCCTTCTAGCTATGAAGAATGAACAGATTCAGAAAATTATTATGATCTAAATGACTAGATACATGCTGTTTATGAAGAAGAAGATTTTGAAGTTGAATATTGCAAAGATCCACATTGTAATGAATGTTTTCAAGAACTCTGTGAATGTAGTGATCCTGACATTTGCAAATGTAATGCAGTCAGGATGTTTAGACCACTATCAAATGAAAGCTTAGATCATGATGAGCTTTCTAGAAATTATTTTACACAAATAGTTAATGCTGATGATCCAAATCTCAAAGAAATGTATAAAGGATTGTTGATGACCCATCTTCAACAGTCCAAGTCACAACAATATCAAGAACAACAAAAGTCACAGATAAATCATCAACATAGCTACATTCCTTCTGCAACCTTATTTTCAGTTCATGGTCTAACAAGACAATTCAGACAACAAACAATTGAAGATGATCTTCCTCAAACACTTCCTACAATTAGTCAAGCTATCAAATATCTCAGAAAAGAACTCAGAGAGAATAGAACGCTATGTATTGAAGCACATCATGGGCACAATATACATTCTTTACATCCACAACCCACAAAAGAAGGATATTCACAGACAGAACAAAAAGAACTAGAAAGACAACCTGATCCATATCATGATCCAATGAAAGGGATTTTCAAATCTGAAGACTTTGAAATTCCAAATGAAGAATATGAAGATCCTAGATCTGGATTAGGAATGAATGCAATGAATGCAGATGTAATGTAATTTGTAAAAATGAAAATCAAATTTGGTTCTTCCATAGAATGGTGGAAGGTTCTAATTGATACAGGTTTAAGATTGAACATAGTAAGTGGCACTATAATTCGCTATCCTCAAAGACAAAAGACAAAGTGTCCAGGAGTTGTTACTACAAGTGGAGAAATCAAGACAATGGAAGAAGCTATAACATATGTCTTCGTTTCTCAATCTAAAGGAATTCAAGTTCATGCTCCATTAGTCATAGGGCTTGATTGTGCTATGTACTTAGCAACTCCTTTCCTGAGAAATTTCTGAAGACATGGAAGCACTTATGATGAAAAATCACAGAAATGGGGATATTTTCTTCTCTTAAAAGGTATAGATTATTTCTATCCTTTTATTCATTCCAATTCTCCTAATATATTGAGCAGAATTGACAGGTTACAGAATACCTTGGCAAAGATGGAGAAGAAGAAAGAAATGCTCAAGATTGATGAAAATCTTCTGAAAGGAAAATTCGAAAAAGAAATTAGTGAGATCTCTCAGAAACTAAAATCTTGTTGTTCTGAAGATCCAAACGCCTTTGGCATATTCATAAACATGAAGTAGAATTTCCTTTGAAAAAGGAATTTCATGGAAAACTCAGAAGATCGAAAGAAATACTAATGAATTCTGAAAAACTTAAGTACTGTAAAGAAGAAATAAAATCCTTACTGCAAAGAGGTTTGATTAGAAGTCTCATAGCCCCATAGCTTGTTTTGGATTTTATGTCAACAAACATTCAGAGATTATCAGAGGAAAACCAAGATTGGTAATAAACTACAAGCCTCTGAATAATATTCTTGATTATGATGCTTATCCTTTGCCAAAGCCCTTAGTGCTTTTGTCTTAGATATCACAGTCAAAAATATTTTCCAAGTTTTCTTTAAAGTTTGGTTTCTGGCAAGTAGGGATAAAAGAAGAAGATAAGTAGAAAATAGCTTTTTCAGTCCCAGAAGGACATTTCTAATGGAATATTATGCCCTCTGAACTAGTAAGTGATCCATCTGCCTTCCAGAGGATTATGGATGAAACTTTTGAAGGTATGGATGATTTCTTGAAGAAATATATTAATGATGTTCTAATACATTCTGTAGATATTCCCTCTCATATAAAGAATCTTAATATATCCTAGAAGAGAGTCAAAGAAAAATGTATAGTTTTATCAGATTCAAAAACGAAGTTATTTCAGACTATGATAGATTTCTTGGGGTATGTGATTCAATATGGATCATATTACTTTATGCAACATAGTCTTGATTTCATAGATAAATATCCAGGCAGAATCATTGATAAAAATCAACTATAAATATTCTTGGGTAGTTTGAATTACATCTCCAAATTTGTCAGACATTGTGCCCAAGATAGAGTCTTATTGAATAAAATATTTCAAAAAGATCGAATTCCATGGACAGAGGATTTAACATAGGTGGTCAGAAGAATTAAAGGAAAAATTATGAATAGTTCTCCTTTAAGCACAATCAATGAACAATGGCCTAAAACCAACATCACAGATGCCAGTGATGTCAGATGGGGTGCAATTTTCTGCCAACATGATCCTAATAAAATGAAAATGGAATATCAAATTTGCCAATATGCCTATGGAATCTGGTCAAATACACAAAAAAATTGGTCCAGCCTAAAGAAAGAACTTAGAGTTGTCTGCCTTGGCATTGCCAAATTCAAATATTTTGTGATCTATAAACATTTTACAGTCAAAACAAATTACCAAGCTCTTAAGTTTTCTATCCATAAAGGTGACTTTGAAGATGCAGTGATGGTTAGATGGATAATGACATTGGCCTAGTATCGTTTTGATGTAGAGCTCATTTATGGAGTTAAGAATTCCTTAGTAGATCTTCTTGGCTGGGAACTTTTATAGAGAAATGATGTAAATAATCTCAGATGTAACGTCATAAGAATATTAGAAAATGAGATTCACATTGAATGTGCTGATGGTTCTCACACTTTGAATCTGCAGAAACCTCTACTCGATTATCAAGCAGATTGGTTTCCAATGAAAGAAATCAAATATCGGCATGGAATTGGACAACATTATTTCTCATGGGATGATCAAATGTAAAGAAATGATGAAGCTTTCAAAGCTTTAAGCTATCTCCAAGATTTGAGAAATCTTGATTTCACATTACACAGAGATGAAAATGAAAATCTAATCTGCTGTGAAATCTACATTGATCGCTTCCTATTGCCACCCAACCTTCAGAACTCTGAAAATCATGAATGCCAAGAGAAAGCCCGGTATACAAGTATGTCTTTTGAAAATAAAAATAACTCATTTTGCTATAATGTGTAGTTTTCTTTTAGATATCATGGGATGCAAGTTACACAAATCAAAGAACAAGACCCCACACCTGAATGGTTTAAATAACGGTGGAACATTTATGGTACCAGTCCTCTATGGCTTTACCCATTCTCTCTCTGGTTATTAAAACTTCCTGGATTTACAGAACCACAGGCACATCAATCAAGAATTTTAAACAAAAGGATTTTGGATATCAGTAATATCACCAATTATCACATGCTTGCAGCACTCCGCGAAAATGGATCCTTTTATTGGTTTATTACACGAAATCTTTTCTTCAGAATATTGGGGGGGAATATGAATGGCTCTTCACATGACTATGAGTCATTTCATGCCATGACAGATCCAGATTTAAATCCTTTTGGCCCACTACTTTTTCAGGACGAATTACCAGAATGCGTTGAAGTACCAATTTGTGAATGTGAGGAAGAAATTTACTTACAGTATTTTAATAATGACTCCTTGACAAGGTTAAGAGAACATCATTATTCTTGTGAACAGCAAGAACATTTTGTAATTTTGTACTATCTTTCTATCTGACTTTGGTGGCAGACATATTTTTCGTAAGGTTCCCTGAAAAAGAATCTCTTACAGTGTAATAAATTCAACATAAATAATTAAATAAAGGGATAAGAATAAATATAAAATATTTTATGATTGAATTACTATGCGGATGTCCTCCGGGTTACCCGAAAGCAGGATTCTCTCATATCTGATGTAAGGATTTGATTTTGACGTAAAGTAAGATACTGTGTGGATGTCCTTCGGGTTACTCGAAAGTAGGTTTCTCTCATATCTGATGTAAGGATTTGATTTTCATGTAAAGTAAGATTCTCTCATATCTGATATGGAGGTATCACCAAACCCAGAACTAGGAGGATTTGTAAATAGATGAAGACTAGGGTAGAGAGGCATTCAGGTTTTGAGAAATTTAGAGAGCCTTTCTACTGGAGAAGTAACTTGGTATTGCTTGAGAAGCAACTTTGTAATACTTGAGTTTTGAAGTTCATCAATAAAGATTCCTCAATTTCTGTAAATCTATGTCTCCTTTGTAGATTGTTTTGGATTCTATTCTTGAACTTGTATGAGCCTTGTTAAGGTTGAAGAAGTCACAAAGATGCAGAAGTAGATCGTTGGGCCAGAGTTCATGTTTTGGCACGAGGATATTGTTGAGAAGAATTGTCAGATATTGGAGCTATTAAGCAGACTTGGTATTTGTTGTGAACTAATACTCTTGCTGGCATTCGTATTCAAATATATTCAAGAAAAGATTCGTGATGTTAGATTGCACAGTAGAGGAGCCTCTTCCCTCTTTGTGATTAAAGTATCAGTCATGGATCTTGTTTATTTCCGCATTTCTGCATTCTCGCTTTCGCTATGTGCACTTTGTATTTGGTATCAGAGCGAGGTTGAAAGTATTTCCGCTTTCTTCCTATTGTTAGAAAGTATTGGTTATGGATAATTTTTCTCTAACACGAAGTTCTCTTCATGATTTTAGTGATAAAATTTTGATGAAATTCTTAGAGAAGAAGAAGAAAGAGAATGTAATGAAAAAATACAATCTGATTTTCACACTGTCACCCATGATAAATCTATTACATTATTAAATGAATAGATTAATTCTGGTTCTTGGTCTTTACAGAAGATAGACCCCAAAGATGTCTATACAAATCTGGGATTATTAGACACTAAACAATACCTGATATATAAGGTTAAAGAAGAAATTCTACAAACCTCCAATAATAATCGTCTACATCAGACAATGAACATTTTGAAGCAATCTGAGTTTCCAGATGCACTAAAAGATGGTCTCAATTTTTCTCATTTTGGTCATATCCAAATTGGAATTCAGCCACTACATAGAAAAGGTCAAGACGTTGCTGTCTTGTCTTGTGTTTTTCATCGCCGATGGAAAACTTTTCATAAAGCTTTAATTGGAGGATGTCAAGGAACATTAGCCTATGGTCCAATTTCTTGGTCCAGTATTCCTGATTTTCCTATTTCCTTACATGATTCCAATGCGATCAATGTTCTAATGCTTGGCATCCAAACACATGGATATGATGATTTTGAAGATAATAGCAATATTGTTTCTATTCATTGGCGATGTGTCGTCAAATTCTATAAGAAGACCACTCCTTCTGTTGTCCAACAAGTTTCTGAAACCTCTGAGTTCACTACTCTAATCACTCATGACTATGGATTAAATCTTGTTGCTCCTCAAATGATATCTCATTGAGATCTTAAACCACCAACAGAATGGGTCACAAATTGGGCTTCTATTCATACTCCTCCCTGTCCACAACCTATCACTGCTCAAACTTCTATTCGAGAAGATAATGGCCTTGTTTGAACTCGTTTTTTCCCCAGTCAGAGTATGCACAGTCTGAGCATGGTGGACCTCCTCGTCCTCTTGTTATACAAAACCCTGTAAAAACTGAAGTCGCAGTAAAACCACAAATGTCCTCTATTGCATCTATTCCTCAAGAATCACTAAGTCCTTCATATGATCTTAATTCTGATCCAAGCTTCATGCATATGTTATCAAATATGATTGCACAAACTCTTCAGTCTTTCCATTCAAATATTGTTCCTCATAAAACAATTAATATGCAATCAACATTCCAAATTCCACAATTTCCACAACCATCTATATGTAATCATCCCCATTATTCTCCTAGCTTTCGTCAGCAAACTCCTAATCTTCCAAAACCCCATGAAAAAGAAGAACAAGATAAAGACAAAAGAAGAATAAACATGATTATTTTTGTTACAAGTTCTGGAAATCAAACACAGGAATATACAAAGTGTACTCCTTCTTTAGCTCATGAAGAATTTTTTCTTCAATCAGTAGGAAAATCTGCTACAAAAGGCTTAGGATATCCAGAAGAAATCCCCAACTATAGATTGGATCCTAGGAATAAGGTTCCTAGTAAAATACAACTTCCTTCTGATGAAGAAATCATTCAATTTCTTAAGATATACAAAGGAATAAGTCCTTATGATCCCTCAAATGAATGGTATAAGAAAATGTTTAACTGGGATCTATATACTCATCAGCAAGAGTATATATATTGTGAAGAAATTAAAACCTATTCAAAGAAAGATAGGTCAGCAATCAACAAAGTCAACAATAAAAATTGGAAAGCTTGGATGGCACAGAATAACCAATGGATTTCTTTTTATGGATTTTATTATCTAAGTACAAATGAAGTAGAAATGGCTTTGGTCAAAAAGTTCAAGAATCTATCTTGTGAAGATATAAAAACAAAGATTAAGGAAAATCCAGTTGAAATTCCTGGACCTCTTATCTTCCCTCACATAGATGATAAATATAAAAATATGTTGCAAAAATCAAATGTCCCGAAACATTTACAGTCTGTTAAGATGAAAGGGAAGCTTTTGTTAGAACACATCTGTCAAACCCTTAGAGTGAATATGATGCAAGGGTCAGCCTTACAGATAGGAATGCCACAACACAAATGGGAATCAATAGATGGCACTATTCTTAGCACTAAGACAACAATTCCTCATTGGAAAAATCTTGTTATTAGACAAGATGATAAGATTTTTAAGATACTTCCACTTCAGTCTCACCAGTCTCATCTTTCATACAGGGAATCGGTTGCAGCAACAAACTGGACAAATCTTGCTCTAGATTATTTGATTAAACATCTAGAAAGAAATCATCAATATCCATCTAGAGAAAATAAAATGCTCTAATAAATAATCGATAAAATTCTTCAAAAGGTAGATTTTCCTAGAGATCAATTACTAGATGGAATAAAAGCTCTTGAATCAAATGATTTGCATATTGCTAAAATTATTGATGTTTTAGAAAAAGGGATTAATGATAATTCCAAATGGATTGGCAAAGTACATCCAGTAGCAGATAAGAATCAGGATATGATGACAAGCTTAAAAGCGTCACTTGAAGTAGTAAAGAAACAAGTTTGGGTTGTCTCTACTTCTGTTGAAAGTCAGAAAAAGAAAAACACTCTTGATCCTACTTTTAAAGCTACTACTTATTTCTCAGATCCTCAAGATCAATTGCCTTTCCATGTTGTTTCTACTACTCTTCAATAAAAAATGAATAATCATGGTGATATCATTTTTCCTAAACTAGAAACTACCTTTGTCTATGCTCCTATGGCTAATCCTGGCATGTTTTCCAGTCTAAACTCTTCAAGCCCTGGACATAAAATGATAGTTTTTGAGTGATTGAAATCGAGAGATGATCCTGCTGAGCCTTCCAGTTCTGACATAGTAGTCAACAAATTTGACGCAGCACCCTTTGCTCCTCCTACTCTAGCAGATTTAGATTTTCTTGTGAATAATCTTTCTCCTCCTGGTAAAGAAGCTTTTCAAATAACAAAAGGGATTCCTGATCTGATTTCATTTTCTAATGAAGAAGAACCAAAAGATGCAACTGTACATAACGTTACTGATATAAGTTCTTGGGATTCTTCTTGGTCACCTTCTCCTGAAAAAAGAGATGTCATGAAATCAGAATATCATAAAGATTGGTGTGCTTTTTCCGCATATTCATGGAATATTGACAATTGTTCTGAAGAAAAAATACTATCTACAATGAGTTCCATGTTGGTTTTCTACCACACATATTTAGCAGATGACATTTCTCTAATAAATGCAACGAGGAAAATCATCAGGGGATTCAAAGGACTCCTTGATTCTTGGCTTAAAGCAAAAATTCATTATGATCCTGTCCTCATTCCTTCTTGGGAAACATATGTCGTAATGAACCCAGATAATACTACATATACAGATCCACAGACTTCATTACCTATGAATAACATGATCGATTTCCTAATGCATGGCATTCTTGTCAATTTTTGTGGTTATCCTCAGATCAATAATGAACTTGCTGTAGTCACACTTACATCCATGAAGCTTGCTAATATGCAACATTTTGATGAATATTTTATGGAATATCTCCATCGCCTGCATACTCTTTCTTCTGACATGATTCTGGATCCCAAATGGAAAGAAATCTTCATTGCTTCTTTAACAAATTGGGTAACTACTGCCATTTTTAATAGGCTTCCTATAAAGATTGGTTCCTATAAATTTAGTGTTATAAGACAAGCTATTAAATCTATCATTGTTGAACTCTACTCTCAGATGAAAGTTGCTCGAGCTGCCACCAGCTCCACTAAACCACATGGCTATCAACGACTATGTAAACAATGGCATTTACATGGCTCTAAAAGTCTAGGGGGATATGATCGTCGTCAGTCTAATTGATACAGGTTCAAGATTGAACATAGTAAGCGACACTATAATTCCCTATCCTCAAACACAAAAGACAAAGTGTTGAGGAGTTGTTACTGCAAGTGGAGAAATGAAGACATCTATTATAGCTTCGTCCATTGTCTTGATTTTTCTACTTGAAGTAACAACTCCTGGACACTTTGTATTTTGTCATTGAGGATATTGAATTACAATTTAGCTTACTACATTTAATCTTGAACCTGTATCAATTAGAACCTTCCACCATTCTATGGAAGAACTAGTTCTGATTTTCATTTTTACACAATACATTACATCTATGTTTATTCCATTCATTCCTAATCGAGATCTAGGATCTTCAAATTCTTCATCTGGAATTTCGAAGTCTTCAGATTTGAAAATCCCTTTCATTGAATCATGATATGGATCAGGCTGTCTTTTTGGTTCTTTCTGTTCTGTCTGTGAAGATTCTCCTTTTGTGGGTTGTGCATGTAAAGAATGTATATTGTGCCCCTAATGTGCTTCAATGCATAACCTTCTATTCTCTCTAACTTCTTTTCTGAGATCTCTGATAGCTTGAATAATTGCAGGAAGTGTTTGAGGAAGATCATCTTCGATCGTTTGTTGTCTAAACTGTCTTGTTAGACTATCAACTGAAAATAAGGCTATAGAAGGAATATAGCTTTGTTGGTGATTTATCTATGACTTTTGTTGTTCTTAATATTACTGTGACTTGGAGTGTTGAAGATGGGTCATCAGCAATCCTTTATACATTTCTTTGAGTTTTGGATGATCAACATTAACCAGCTGTGTAAAATAATTTCTAGAAAACTCATCATGATCTAAGCTTTCATTTGATAGTGGTCTGAACATTCTGACTGCATTACATTTTCAAATGTCAAGATCATTACATTCACAGAGTTCTTGAAAACATTCATTACAGTGTGGATCTTTGCAATATTCATTTTTAGAATCTTCTTCTTCATAAACATCATGTATCTGGCCATTTAGGTCATAATAATTTTCTGAATCTGTTAATTCTTCATAACTAGAAGGGAGATCAATAATATTTACCTTGCCAGATTTATTCTTATAGCTAAATTGTTTCTTCTTCCCAGATTGTTGTTTGTCTTTTTTTAGTTTTGGACACTTTGGAGCAATATGTCCTTCTTCATTGCAATGGAAGCAAAATATTTGATTTTGTTGTGGCCTTTGATGAAACTGGCATGTTTTTTTGTATTCTCTATGAGGTCTTCTATGAATGATTTTTTTTTCTTTTCTGCAGATCTAAAAGTTTGCTTAGAGTAAGCTTTCTTTTTAGAGCGACGACGATCATATCCCCCTAAACTTTTAGAGCCATGTAAATGCCATTGTTTACATAGTTGTTGATAGCCATGTGGTTTAGTGGAGCTGGTGGTAGCTCGAGCAACTTTAATAGTTCAACAATGACAGCTTTAATAGTTTGTCTTATAACACCAACTTTATAGGCATCAATCTTTCCAGGAAGCTTATTCAAAATGGTAGTAGTTACCCAATTTGGTAAAGAAGCAATGAAGATTTCTTTCCATTTGGGATCTAGAATCATGTCAGAAGAAAGAGTATGGAGAGGATGGAGATATTCCATAAAATATTCATCAAAATGTTGCATATTAGTAAGCTTCATGGATGTAAGTGTGATTGCAACAAGTTCATTATTAATCTGAGAATAACCACAAAAATTGACAAGAATGACATGCATTAGGCAACCAATCATGTTATTCATAGGTAATGAAGTCTGTGGATCCATATATGTAGTATTATCTAGGTTCATTACCACAGATGTTCCCCAAGAAGGAATGAGGACATGATCATAATTAATTTCTACTTTAAGGCAAGAATGAAGGAGTCCTTCGAATCCATTGATGATTTTCTTGGTTGCATTTATTGGAGAAATGTCATCTGCAAAATATGTGCAATAGCGAACCAACATGGAACCCAATGTAGACAGTATTTGTGCTTTATAACAATTGTCAATATTCCATAAATATGTGGAAGAAGCAAACCAATCTTTATGATATTCTGATTTCATGACATCTCTTTTATCAGGAGTAGGTTACCAAGAAGAATTCCAAGAACTTCTATGAATAACTTTATGTACAGTTGTATCTTTGGGTTCTTCTTCATCAGAAAATGAAATCAGATCAGGAATTTCTTTTGCTATCTGAAAAGTTTCTTTATCAGGAGGAGAAAAATTAGTCACAAGAAACTCTAAATTTTATAGAGTAGGAGGAGCAGAGGGCGCTGCTTCAAATTTGTTGAGTACTGTATCAGAATTGGAAGGCTTATCAGGATCATCTCCTGATTTCAACCACTCAGAAACTGTCATTTTATGTCCAGGGCTTGAAGAGTTTATACTGGAAAACATGTGAGGATTAGTCATAGGAGCATAGACAAAGGTAGTTTCTGGTTTAGGAAAAATGACATCACCAGGATTCTTCATTTTTGATTGAAGAGTAGTAGGAACAACATGAAAAGGCAATTGATCTTAAGGATCTGAGAAATAAATAGTAGCTTTAAAAAATTAGGATCAGGAGTGTTTTTCTTTTTCAGATTTTCAACAGAAGTAGAGACAACCGAAACTTACTACTTCAAGTGACGTTTTTAAGCTTGTCATCATATCCTGATTCTTATATGCTACTGAATGTACAGTGCCAATCAATTTGGAGTTATCATTAATCCCTTTTTCTAAAACATCAATAGTTTTAGCAATATGCAAATCATTTCATCCAAGAGCTTTTATTCCATCTAGTAATTGATCTTTAGTAAAATCTACCTTTTGAAGAATTTTATCAATTATTTCTTAGAGCATTTTATTTTCTCTGGTTGCATATTGATGGTTTCTTTCTAGATGTTTAATCAAACTACCTAGAGAAAGATTTGTCCAGTTTGTTGTTGCAACCAATTCCATGTCTGAAAGATGAGACTGGTCAGACTAAAGTGGAAGTAACTTAAAAGTCTTATCATCTTGTTTGATAACAAGATTTTTGCAAGGAGGAATTGTTGTCTCGGTGCTAAGAATAGTGCCATCTATTAATTCCCATTTGTGTTGTGGAATTTCTATCTATAAGGTTGACCCTTGCATCATATTCACTCTAAGGGTTTAATAGATGTGTTCTAACAAAAGCTTCCCTTTCATCTTAACAGACTGTAAATGTTTCGGAACATTTGATTTTTCCAACATATTTTTATATTTATCATCTATGTGAGGGATGATAAGAGGTCCAGGAATTTCAACTGGATTTTCCTTAATCTTTGATTTTATATCTTCACAGGATAGATTCTTCAACTTTTTGACCAAAGCCATTTCTACTTCATTTGTACTTGGATAATAAGATTCATAAAAAGAAACCTTTTGTTATTCTGTTACATCAAAGCTTTCCAATTTTTATTGTTGAATTTGTTGATTGTTGACCTATCTTTCTTTGAATAGGTTTTCATTTCTTCAGAGTGTCTATACTCTTGCTAATGAGTATAGAGATCCCAGTTAAAAATTTTCTTATACCATTCATTTGAGTGATCATAAGGACTTATTCCTTTGTATTTCTTAAGAAATTGAATGATTTCTTCATTAGAAGGAAGTTGTATTTTACTAGGAATAATATTCCGAGGATCCAATCTGTAGCTGGGGATTTCTTCTGGATATCCTAAGCCTTTTGTAGTAGATTTTCCTACTGATTGAAGCAAAATTTCTTCATTTGCTGAAAAAGGAGTACACTTTGTATATTCCTGTGTTTGATTTCCAGAACTTGGAACAAAACAAATCATGTTTATTCTTCTTCTCTCTTTATTCCTTTCTTGTTTTACATGCGATTTTGGAAGAGCAGGAGTTTGCTAACAAAAGCTAGGAGAACAATGAGGATGATTGCATACAAATGGTTGTGGAAATTGTGGAATTTGGAATGCTAATTGCATATTAATTGTTCTAGGAGGAACAATATTTGAATGCGGAGACTAAAGAGTTTGTGCAATCATATTTGATAACATATGCACGAAGTTTGGATCATAAATAAGATCATATGAAGGACTTGGTGATCCTTCAGGAATAGTTGCAATAGAGGACATTTGTGGTTTTACTGCGACTTCCGTTTTTACAGGGTTTTGTATAACAAGAGGAGGAGGAGGTCCACCATGCTCAAACTGTGTATACTCTGATTGGGGAAAGAAATGAGTTCGAACAAGGCCATTATCTTATCGAATAGAAGTTTGAGCAGTGATAGGTTGTGGACAGGGAAAAGTATGAAAAAAAAAGCCCAATTTGTGACCCACTCTATTGGCTGTTTAAGATCTCGACGAGATATCATTTGAGGAGCAACAAGGTAAGCCACAGTCATGAGTGATTAGAGTAGTGAACTCTGAGGTTTCAGAAACTTGTTGGACAATAGAAAGAGTGGTCTTCTTATAAAATTTGATGACACATCGCCAATGAATAGTAACATTATTGTTATTATCTTCAAAATCATCATATCCATGTGTTTGGATGTCAAGAATTAGAGCATTGATGTCATTAGGATCATCTAAGGAAATAGAAAAATCAGTAACACAGGACCAAGAAATTGGACTGTAGGTTAATGTTCCTTAACATCCTCCAATTAAAGCTTTATGAAAAGTTTTCCATTGGCGATCAAAAACACAAGAGAAGACAACAACGTCTTGACCTTTTCTATGAAGTGGCTGAATTCCAATTTGGATATGACCAAAATTAGTAAAATTGAGACCAGCTTTTAGTGCAGCTGTAAACTCAGATTGCTTCAAAATGTTCATGGTTTGAACCAGATGATTATTACTGGAGGTTTGTAGAATTTCTTCTTTAACCTTATATCTCTAGTATTGTATAGTGTCTAATAATCCCAGATTTGTATAGACATCTATGGGTTTATTTTTGGTAAAGACCAAGAACCAGACTTACTCTATTAATTTAATAATGTAATAGATTTAGCATGGATGACAGTGTGAAAATTAGATTGCATTTTTTCATTACATTCTCTTTCTTATTCTTCTCTAAGAATTTCATCAAAACATTTATCACTAAACTTACGAAGAGAACTTTGTGCTGGAGAAAAATTATCTGTAACCAATAATTTATAACAACAGGAAGAAAGAGGAAATACTTTAAACCTCACTCTGATATGAACTACAAAGTGCACACAGCAAAAGAGAGAATGCAGAAATGTGGAAATAAACAAGATTCCTGACTAATACTTTAATCATAGAGAGCGAAGAGGCTCCTCTACTGTGCAATCTAGCATCACGAATATATTTTTGAATATATTTGAGTACGAAAGCAAAAAAGCGTATTAGTTCATAATAAATACCAGGTCTTCTTAATCGCTCCAATATCTGACAATTCTTCTAAACAATATCTTTGTGCCGAAACACGAACTCTGGCCAAACAGTCTACTTCTACGTCTTTGCAACTTCTTCAACCTTAACAAGGCTCATACAAGTTCAAGAATAGAATCCAAAACAATCTACAAAGGAGACATAGATTTACAGAAATTGAGGAATCTTTATTGATGAACTTCAAACTCAAGTATTACAAAGTTTCTTCTCAAGAAATACCAAGTTACTTCTCCAGTAGAAAGGCTCTCTAAATTTCTCAAAACCCCAATGCCTCTCTTCCCTAGTCTTCATCTACTTATAGATCCTCCTAGTTTTGGGTTTGGTGATACCTCCATATCGGATATGAGAGAATCTTACTTTACATCAAAATCAAATCCTTACATCAGATATGAGAGAATCCTGCTTTCGAGTAACCTGGGGGAAATCCGTACAATATCTTACTTTACATCAAAATCAAATCCGTACATCAGATATGAGAGAATCCTGCTTTTGGGTAACCTGGAGGACATCCGCACAGTAATTCACTGATAAAATATTTTATATTTATTATTGTCCCTTTATTTAATTATATATGTCAGATTGATTACACTGTAAGAGATTCTTTTCCAGGGAACCTTACAAAAAACCTGCCTACCACCAAACTCAGACAGAAAGACATTACAAAATGACAAAATGTTCTAGTTGTTCAAGAGAATAATGATGTTCCCTGAACCTTGTCAAGGAGTCATTATTAAAATACTGTGAGTAAATTTCTTCCTCACATTCCCAAATTGATACTTCAACATATTCTGGTACTTCATCCTGAAAAAGTAGTGGGCCAAAAGGATTTAAATCTGGATCTATCATGGCATGCAATGACTCATAGTCATGTGAAGAGCCATTCATATTTCCCAAAAATCTTGTGAAGAAAAGATTTCGTGTAATAAACCAATGGAAGGATCCATTAGCGCAGAGTGCTGCAAGCATGTGATAATTGGTGATGTTGCTGATATCCAAAATCATTTTGTATAAAATTACTGATTGATGTGCCCGTGGATCTGTAAATCCAAGAAGTTGTAATAACCAAAGAGACAATGGGTAAAAACATAGAGGACTAGTACCATAAATGTTCCACCATTCTTTAAACCATTCAGGTGTGGGGTCTTGTTCTTCAATTTGTGTAACATGCATCCCATGATATCTAAAAGAAAATTGCACATCATAGAAAAACGAGTTAGTTTTATTTTCAAAACACATACCTGTATACCAAGCTTTCTCTTGGTGTTCATGATTTTCAATGTTCTGAAATTTGGGTGGCAATAGGAAGCAATCAATGTAGATTTCACAGCAGATTAGATTTTCATCTGCATCTCTGTGTAATGTGAAATCAATATCCCTCAAATGTTGAAGAAAGCTTAAAGCTTCAAAAGCTTCATCATTTCTTTGTATTTTATCACCCCATGAGAAATAATGTTGTCCATTTCCATGCCGATATTTGATTTCTTTCATTGGAAACCAATTTGCTTGATAATCGAGTAGAGGTTTCTGGAGATTCAAAGTCTGAGAACCATGACCACATTCAATGTGAATCTCATTTTCTAATATTCTTATGAAGTTACATCTGAGATTATTTACATAATTTCTCTGTGAAAATTCTTGGCTGAGAAGATCTGCGAAGGAATTCTTAACTCCAGAAATGAACTTTACATCAAAACGATACTGGGACAATATCGTTATCCAACTAACCATTGCTGCATCTTTAAAGTCACATTTATGGATAGCAAACTTAAGGGCTTGGAAATCTATTTTGACTATAAAATGTTTATAGATCACAAAAGCTTTGCATTTGGCAATGCCAAGGCAGACAACTCTAAGTTCTTTCTTTAGGCTAGACCAATTTTTTTGTGTAGTTGACGAGATTCCAGATGCATACTGGCAAATTTCATATTCCATTTTTTTTTATTAGGATCATGTTGGCAGAAAATTGCACCGCATCTGATATCACTGGCATATGTAATGATGGTTTTAGGCCATTCTTCATTGATTGTGCTTAAAGGAGAAATATTCCTAATTTTTCCTTTAATTCTTCTGACTGCCTCTGTTAAATCCTCTGTCCATGGAATTGTATATTTCTACAATCTTTTATTCAATAAAGCTGTATCTTGGGCACAATGTCTGACAGATTTGGAGATGTAATTCAAACTACCCAAAAATCTTTGTAGTTGATTTTTATGAGTGATTCTGTCTGGAAATTTATCTATGAAATCAAGACTATGTTGCATAATGTAATATGATCCATATTGAATCACATACCCCAAGAAATCTATCATAGTCTAAAATAACTTCATTTTTGAATTTTGATAAAACTATACCTTTTTCTTTGACTCTCCTGTAGAATATATTAAGATGTTTATATGAGAGGGAATATCTGCAGAATGTATTAGAACATCATCAATATATTTCTTCAAGAAATCATCCATACCTTCAAAAATTTCATCCATAATCCTCTGGAAGGTGGATGGAGCTTTTACTAGTCCAAAGGGAATAATATTCCATTCAAAATGTCCTTCTAGTACTGAAAAAGTTGTTTTCCACTTATCTTCTTCTTTTATCCCTACTTGCTAGAAGCCGGACTTTAAATCAAACTTGGAAAAGATTTTTCACTGTGATATCTGAGGCGAAAGCACTGAGGGCTTTGGTAAGTGATAAGCATCATAATCAAGAATATTATTAAGAGGCTTGTAGTCTACTACCAATCTTGGTATTCCTCTGATAATCTCTGAATTTTTTTTGACATAAAATCCCAAACAAGCAATAGGGCTATGAGACTTCCTGATCAAACCTTTTTACAGTAAGGATTTTATTTCTTCTTTACAATACCTGAGTTGTTTAGAATTCATCGGTATTGCTTTTGATCTTCTAAGTTTTCCATGAAATTCCTTTTTCAAAGGCAATTCTACTTCGTGTTTATGAATATGCCAAAAGGCATTTGGATCTTCAGAACAAGAAGATTTTCATTTCTGAGAGATCTCACTTATTTGTATTTCAAACATGCCTTTCATAATATTTTCATTAATCTTCAGAATTTCTTTCTTCTTCTCCATCTTTGACAAGGTATTTTGTAACCTATCAATTCTGCTTAATCTATTAGGAGAATTGGAATGAATAAAAGGATAAAAATAATCTATACCTTTGATGAGAAGAAAATATCCCCATTTCTATGATTTTTCATCATAAGTGCTTCCATGTAAAAAAGAGATCCTCAGTACATAGCACAATCAAGCCCTGTGACTAATGGAGCATGAACTTGAATTCCTTCAGATTGAGAAATGAAGATATGGTTATTAGAATACACTGTCTACCATATGATTAAAGAATATTTTTTTCTATTTCCTATAATTACACTTTTCATTATGACTTCTAAATATAGTTTGTCATTCCCGAATTTGAATGACAGTTCAAACATAGCAATTTTACTTTGTCATTAAATGTTAATCTCTACATTCTATCATTAACTATAGAAAGAAACTAACTGCAATACTTATCTATTCCACCTATAGTTTCCAATAATTCCAAAAAGTCTCTCCTCCCCTGGAAATTACATCTAGGTTCTCCCCCGAGCACTTTCTCTAGAAATAATTTACAGTTACATTTAATGCATTACACCTCTGGACTCCACTGTCCAGCCTCAAGTCTTGTACTTCACTGACTATTCATGAGCAACTTCCCACTGGTTTCCTTTTCCCAGCGCTAGGATAGTTTTTCTACTCTCTCTTTTTCTGCTATGTTTCCCTTTTCGAGGGTAGGGTCATAATTATTTCTTGTTAGCTGTTTCTTGTAATTGTAGTAAATAGTTTCTTTTAAAACATAAAGTAAATGCAATAAAACATAAACCAAATTAATAACCACAATAAATCCTTTCAAAGAACCATGGGTGTTGCAAAAATCCTTAAACAAGAATTCACAAATTATACATCCACATTTTTATTTAATAGATAAAAATTCTTTTAAAGCTCAGTAAATTTTATGGGACCATATACAAGGACCAAAACTAATGTAATTAAAACTTTGATCTTTTATTTATATATAAAACCATTATGTAAAAATCAGAAATTCACAGTAGAAACATATATACATATTTGTATTTATGTAAACAAAAATAATACTATAATTGATACAAAACCATACATATTTGTATTTATGTAAACAAAAATAATACTATAATTGATACAAAACCATAAACGAGTATCATGTTTGATTCTTTAGATGCTTTTTATGGTTTAATCTTGGATGATACCATGTTGTGTTTTTAGAATCCCTAGCTGAACCTCAGTGGTAGTATCATGGATGCGGACATACAAATATATCAGTCAACAACAACTCTTTAAGGTCTCCACCATGCTCACCTACAAGGTTGTACCAACAGTGAAGTATTTGAAACAATAAACCACAGCGTGACAAAAATACATAAATAAATTTCCCTTACATTTAATCTATATGTATAGTGTAACATATTATAGAATAGCCGTAGCCCCACATTTGATTCATCATTTGTAGCTTGAACACCGTAGTAAGGACAAGCTCATCTTGTGGGGAATTTAAGGAGAAAAAGCGCTAACTCATCAGCCAGTTCCAACAGGCTTAGACGATCATTGAAGAGGTGATTTTTTGCAAGAGAACTCATGGCCAAATCCAAAATAAGTTTGAAGTCTTCGAGCATCCCTCCATCCCACAACTGAATCCCGTAAACATATTTAGGGATCAATACTGTAAATAAGTTGAGAATAATTAATATTATTTTATTATTAATGGAGAAAATGGTTACATTGTTGTAACTTTCTCCCTAGTTTAGGATTAGTTCCTATAGTTATGGGGTTTGGGTACAACTTCCTATTTCCTAGTATTATATTTAATGATGTAATCTTTTGATTGAAAGGAATAGAGTGAACGAGAGAAATCTCTCAAGTTTTGTGAGTGTAGTCTCCAGGTGCAAGCCACACCTGAGAGCTACATCTCTTTCTTTCCAATTCAGTTCATATTTTATCTTGGTATCAGAGCTCAGATTGAGTGAGCCTGATCTTTGTCACCTGTGAGGCTGAAGTGCCTGTAGAAGCTAGCTTGCCTGTGTGGCGGAATTGTCTGTGTAGCTTGAAGTGCCTGTGTGGCTGAGTGCATACATAAGAGCTCTGTGCTTGATTGAGCAGGTGGACTGCAGAACACTTGGCTCGGACTCGGAATTTTTTTTTTTTCTGAGCAGAAAGGTTGATTGGCGCGGATTTTGCGCTGACAGTCGCGCCAGAAGACCGATTAGCACGGATTTGGAGGGATAAATCGCGCTAGAGCGCGGAAATTCAGGGAGAAATCGCGCCAGAGCGCGGAATTTCAGGGAGAAATCGCGCTAATACGCCAAAAAGCCCAATTAGCGCGGATTTTACCAGGAAAAACGCGCCAATTTTTCTACTCTAAGCAATTTTTAATTAGCGTGGATTTTTCGCTCGGGGTAGCGCCAAGGAGATCCCTGAATAGCGTGAACTTCGTTTGGCGGTTTGCAAACGGAGCAGATCGGCGGAGGTGCAGATCAGTCTGGGAGAGACAGATCGGGAAAGCGCCAGAGGAGATCTGTGGGAAACCTCGACTTCGTGTTGGCGATCTGCAAGGAGAGCAGGATTGGCGAAGTGGCAGATCAATCCGGGAGAGGTGGATCGGATCAATTGTGATCAGATCGTTGTTTCGGCTGTGTTGGAAACGCCGAAGTTGCTCATTGGAGCGGGAGTGCCAGACACTGCAGATCGGTGGCACAAGTGACAGATCGATCTGACAGGTATTGTTTTTGTTGTTGTTGTTAAGTAGATTCACAATGAGTAACATGATGGAATCTTACCTTAACGAGTCTGGTAAACTCAACGGATCTAACTTCACGAACTGGAAGTTTAAGATCCAGACTCTACTCGAAGGTGCGAATGCTTGGGCTATAGTGACAGGCGATGAGCAGAAGCCGACAGCGACCACACAGAAAAACGAGAAGGAAGACTGGGAAAAACGAGAAAACAAATCCAAAGTCCTGCTGAAGATGTCTGTGAAAGACAATGTCATTGCACACATCAGAGATTGTAAATCGTCCGCCGAGATATGGACGAAAATCAAAAATCTCTATGAGACCCAGAATACAAACAGAGTTTTGGCTCTGAAAAGAAAGCTATTCTCGATGAGGATGGACAAAAGGGAGTCTGCTACTGCATTTGTAGCGCGAATTAAGGATGTTAAGGACGGATTGGGGGCCATTGGAGTGGCAGTGGCTGATGAAGACCTTGTTGCAATTACAATGAATGGGATGCGTGATGATTTTCAAACCTTCATCATTGGAGTCTCGGCAAGGGAGAAAGCACCCACGTTCGATGATCTCACTGCGATCTTGCAGCAAGAGGAAGATCGAAGGCAGAACCTGAATCTGAACCCCCAAAGTGACGATCTCGCACTGGTGGCAAAACGACGACTATCTAAAGGAAGGCAGTCACAACAGCAATCAAAGCAAAGAGGAGGAACAACATAGAAGAATCCGCATTCTCATAAAGGTATGCTTGCAAATCATTATGAAAAGAAATTTTTTTATAGTGGAAAAATGGGTCATATACAGAGAGATTGTTATCATAAGAAGCAGGCTGATGAGGCAAGGAGGAGACAGGTAAATCCAAAACATAGAGGATATTTTGTAGAAGAAGAAGAAGACTTCACTCATGAATTTCGACTGTTCACAGGCGACTGTGCCCTTACAGCATCAAATGAAGATGACATCTCGTATGTCGATTCCAGAGCATCCTCACACATGACAGGTAATAAGGAATTTTTTGACAGTCTTGAAGAAATTATAAATGGATCAAAAATATATGTAGGGGATGATAATGGATATCAGATTAAAGGTCATGGGGTGATTTCAGTTAAGTTGCCAAATGGAAAAATTAGTCACCTTTCAAATGTTTTATATGTACCTGGAATAAAGAAAAGCCTGATATCTGTATCCATGATGGCTGATCAAGATATGCATGTTGAATTCTTCAAGACTCACTGTGTGATAAAGGATTGCAGGAATGAAATTGTTGCAACAGGCATGCGAGTTGGAAGCCTATACAGGTTGGATGCAAAAAGTATACCAAAGCAAGCCATGGTTGCAGGAGAGTTGACAGCTGAACAACTCTGGCATCAGAGGTTTGGTCATCTGAATCTGCAGGATCTTATGTTGTTACAAAAGAAAGGTATGGTCGAAGGTCTCCCCATCTTTCGTAACATTCAGTTGAATTGTGATGGTTGTGCCCTAGGAAAGATGCACAGAGAACAATTTCCTGTGCATGATAGGAGGAGGCAAACAAAAATATTAGAGCTAGTGCACACTCATGTATGTGGTCCCATGCAGATAAGGTCGCTTGGGGGAGCATACTATTTTTTGTTATTTACTGATGATTGCACTAGGTATTCTTGGGTTTATTTTTTAAACAAGAAAAGTCAGACTTTCCAATGTTTCATAGAGTTCAAAACCCTGGTGGAAAAACAGTTTGGAAAAAGTATTAAAATTCTCCGATATGATCAAGGAGGAGAATACAAATTAAAGGAATTCATGAAATACTGCAAAACTCATGGGATTGTTCAACAATATACAGTGCCGCATACACCACAGCAAAACGGAGTTGCAGAGCGTAAAAACAGAACATTGGTGGAGTGTGCAAGGAGTATGCTGCAAGGTAAGGGTCTATCTAATACATTTTGGGCAGAAGTGATAAATACTCTTGTATACTTGAAAAATAGAAGTCCTACTAGGTTTCTTGGCTTCAAAACCCCTTTTGAAGCCTTATATGGATTTAAACCAGCAGTAAATCACTTAAGAGTCTTTGGGTCAAAGGCATTTGCACATGTACCCAAAGATGATAGAAAGAAATTAGACCCTAAGGCAGTTAAATGCATCTTAGTTGGTTATGGCACAGAGTTTAAGGCATACAAATTGTTCAATCCTGACTCTCGTAAGACATTTGCTAGTAGAGATGTAGTCTTTCATGAATAGGTGCAGGAAAGGAAAGCTG
>APFE030661911.1:0-10319 GCA_000404065.3 Pinus taeda | reverse complement strand
GAAAGGAAAGCTGATGTTGGAGATGATTGGCACATTCCATTGCTGTTGGAGGAAAGCAGCGAGGATGAGAGGGAGCACGAACAGGAGCAGAAAGAAGAGAAAGAAGAAGAACAGCAAGAAGGTGAAAAAGCAGGCCCAGTTATTGCAGAGGAAAACAAATTTGAGGTAAGTCCTCCCCTACCAAGGAGGTCAGGTAGGAAGACTCAATTACCATTGAAGTTGAGAGACTATGCTTTGATGTCAAAAGTTTTGAACATTGTAGAACCCTCTAATTATAAAGAAGCTATTCAATTTAAGGAATGGAGAGCTGCAATGGATGAAGAAATGGAATTAATTTTTAGAAATGATACTTGGGATTTAGTTGAGCTGCCTAAGAATAAAACACCTATAGGATGTAAGTGGTTGTTTAAACCAAAAATGAATGCAGATGGAAGTATAGATAAGTTAAAAGCTAGGTTGGTTGCAAAAGGATATTCACATAAGGAAGGTATAGCTTTTGATGATACTTTTGCACCTGTAGCAAAGCTAAATACAATCAGAATGCTTATTGCTTTAGCTACTAGATATAATTAGGAATTACACCAGCTTGATGTTAAATCTGCATTTTTAAATGGTGATTTAAAAGAAGAAATCTATTTAGTACAGCCAGAAGGATATGTAAAGCACGGGTAGGAACATCTTGTTTGCAGATTGAAAAAGGCTTTATATGGTTTAAAGCAAGCACCCAGGTCTTGGTATGAAAAAGTTGATTCTTTCTTTATAGAGTATGGTTTCCATAGAAGTTTAAATGACCCAAATTTGTATACCAAGTACAATAATCACGGGAAGATTGTTTTGATTTCTTTGTATGTGGATGACATGATTATAACAGGAAATGCATTTGATCTAATCAAAGGAATCAAAAGTCTTATGGCACAAGTTTTTGAAATGAAGGATCTCGGAAGCCTTCACTATTGTCCGGGATTAGAAGTATTCAGAGATACTGGGCAAACTTTTCTTACCCAAGGGAAGTATGCTAGAAATCTGTTAGAAAAGTTTGGGATGGATCAGTGTAGATCAACAACAACACCTTTGCAGCAGAATCTGAAATTGAGCAGTGATGATGGTACTAAGGAGGTAGATGCCACAATGTACAGACAGCTGGTTGGCAGCCTGATATATCTTACAACAACCAGACCTGACTTGGCATACTCAGGTAGTGTGTTGAGCCAATTTATGGCGAAACCGCTTGAAAGTCACTGGAATGCAGCAAAAAGCATGTTGAGGTATCTTTTTGGTACTATTCATTTTGGTATTTTATACACTGATGTATCTGATGTTACTCTAGCAGGTTTTTCAGACTCAGACTGGGCAGGTAACCTGGATGATCGGAGGTCCATCACAGGTTATGCATTCAACATAGGTTCCGGGGTCATAGCATGGAGCAGCAAGAAACAGAGTACTGTAGCTTTGTCATCATGTGAAGCTGAGTATCAAGCATTGTGTGCAGCAACATGTGAAGCGATCTGGTTGAGGAGACTTCTCAAAGATGCAGGAAAAGAACAGAAGCAACCCACTTCTATCAAAAACGACAACCAGAGCACCACCAAATTAGCATACAATCTAGTGTTTCACAAAAACACCAAGCATATAGACACTCAGTTCCATTTTGTTAGAGAAAAAATACAGTCAAATGAAATTGCTGTTGAATATTGTAAAACTTGTGACAATGTGGCTGATATTTTTACAAAGGCTCTTGCACAAGTAAAATTTGAATTGTTTAGAAAGATGTTAGGAGTTCAGGAGAACCCTTTCTCCATTAAGCGGGGAGTTGAGAATAATTAATATTATTTTATTATTAATGGAGAAAATGGTTACATTGTTGTAACTTTCTCTCTAGTTTAGGATTAGTTCCTATAGTTATGGGGTTTGGGTACAACTTCCTATTTCCTAGTATTATATTTAATGATGTCATCTTTTCATTGAAAGGAATAGAGTGAATGAGAGAAATCTCTCAAGTTTTTTGAGTGTAATCTCCAGGTGCAGGCCACACCTAAGAGCTACATTTCTTTCTTTCCAATTCAGTGCATATTTTATCTAAATACTAAACGGTCAACTGCCCTGTTGTAAATGCAAGAATGGATGCCTTAAAATTCACTTAATTTGGCCTAGAACTCCCAAAGGCTCTCTACTCATATAGTCAACCATGGTGTCCGCAGATTTGGTGTGGAGTCCAAACAGAAGCTTCACAACCTTCTCATGAGTAGCGCTTGAATTCATAATTTCTATCATCATAAAAACGAGAAACCAGAGTGTCGAGTGCTTTAAAAGGACACGAAGGATGCCAAAGAAATCTTTTGTGTAGATTATAAACAACATGTTATCCTTGCTCAAACCTAAAATCTCAAGGAGCTTAATTATCTCTCGACAAAAAGCAATCTCACAATAGGATGTGCATTTTTTCCTCCACATCATTAGAAAATCGGAGGGCAAAAACTCTACGAAAGTTGTCACAATCCTCAAGCTTCTCAATGAGATGAATTTTCACAAGCTAGGTAGTAGTCTCACTTATCCACTTCATTTTGTCACCATGGATTCAAAACCTTATCTTTATCTTGGTCCAAGAATCCTTCTCATGTCTCGCATAACTAGCTTTGATTCTCACCACTGTTTCCCATTCATTACACTTAAAAACCTGCTCAGTCAATGTGTTTGGAAGCCGCAGAAACATCGATTTCGTTCATCTCACTTATTCAACATTCAATGACATCCATGGTGAATTCATTCAACACAAAAATGACCTCTGATAGTTGAACGCAAAAGCTACGAAGAACATCGGCTGAGCGGGTATATAAATTCAAATTAAAATTTTAAATTTGCAGCAGGGTTTTCAAATTCAAATTACTTTCCATTAATGCGTACATTGTATCTTATACCCTTTCATTATTACGGTCTAGTGGTGGTAGTAGCAACAAAGGTGGAATTCCTACAGCCAAGTGGTTGTAGTAGTGACAGAGGCCACCAAAAATTCCTATCACATCACTACCAGAGAGTTGTCGTGCTTCCCATGGGAATATGTATGGTGGGGCTTATTGCTTTCCCGGACGGAAGAACCTGGAAGTTGGAGTAAACAAGTGTCGCTCGTCGGATCTAGAAATTTTTCTCTCGGTGAGACATTTCCAAGCAATTCCTCCGCTTGGGTAAACTACTACCATCGTTAATTCCACTAACACTTTTAAACTATTTTTATTCCAGGTTTTTATATTATCACATAATTAAGGAGAAAGTCAAAGAGTTGAGAAAGATGGGAGTAGATGCCTAGATGCTCAAGGAAATTTGAAGGTCTTTGATTTTGACTTAGTGTTTTGCACGAGGTATTGTGTTTGTATAAAATATTCGAACAGTGACCTAGCTATTAACGATTAAAAATCACAGTTTTAGCCATGAAACTTTATTCACCTATTTAAATTTTCAACTAGAAGTGAATGAGAAACACATGAAATAAAATTCCCATCAAATGAGGCATAAAAGCGATCGGTTGATATTAAAGTGAGACTTCAATTCTAATTTTATTACCAAAACATTTGGTCCATGCAAACAACCAACATCTAAGGCTTCATGCTTTGATTTTCTTTTCTTTGCCATCTTGACCATTGGTAGATCAATATAGTTTTATTTGCTTTTCTTGCCTTACTTAAGAATGCATACTGAGCACGGTGATTTGTACCTTTTTATTCATCTCCAAAACATGGGGCAATGATTATAAATTAAAACTATAATTGAATTTCACTTTTTCTGGTTTAACTTGTTTCCGGATCCTAATAATGCGTCTAAACACATTTTGTGCAGATGTATAGGATATTTTCTACAACGTGTGGTGATCCAAATTATATCACACTAGAGGTATACAAATCAAATTCTTCCTTTTAGTTTGTTAGAAACTATATGAGAATTACATGATAGGAAGCAAGTCCATGCCAATAGAATAGAACGAAGATAACACAAGAGCCATATGTAGCTCAGTGATAGAAGTAGATGGTAGATGGAGTACCTCTTCTTTTCGTAGGTATGATTATACTAGTTCTTTTATTCAAAAAAAAAAATTGTGTATATTTTCTCTTTTCTTTTAAGTATTAGGGGGTTTACCGAGTGCATTATATTAGATATCATTTTGGGATTCAATTGCATGAAGTAAATCATTCACATATGACCATTTCCTTGAGAGGTAGCCTTAACTAACTAATTTTTCATGATTTTTGAATAGTTCACTTACCACTCACTACATCGGGTTTATTGTTTTTATCCCTTTATCATCTAGTTGTAGTCATTCTCGATATTTAGCCTTTTCAAAATATGGAGTTAAGGAATTATACTATTTCCTAATAAATTGTTCAAATGGGTTTTACTATGAATCTATGTGCTACATGAGTAAAGGACGTTCAAAAAATTGACCCTTGCACAAGTGATCTAATAATTTAACTCATTCCACTAGCTTTGTGCTATCATGTAATCTGATAAAGACCTACCTCCATCATTTAAATTCTAAAAGTTTTGTTTACCATATAAAAAATAAGACTCTAGATTCCTATTGATTTCCACATATCCACCAAACATAAATATGGTGCAATTTCAGTAACCTTCAGAGAGTTCATTGCTTTGTTTTCTTGGCTACATTATCTAGATAGATATTTTTTAAGGAGAATTTTGTATTTCTTAAGAAGAAAATTCCCATTTTCTTTTGATATTTCAACATTACAATTATGGATGTCACGTTTGTGTGCTATAATATATTTTATATCAAATATATATCATTTCTTCAAGCTATTCAATTGTTTGCTTACTCCAATGGATTAAGCGCAAGGTCATTACATAATATTGTAAAGAAACTGCCAATAAGTTTTGACCTCTACTGACAAACATAAATATGAATCCCTCCTCCCAATCTCTTTAGCTCCATGAATCTTTATCTATTAACAAATGAAATAAGATCATCTTTTTAAATGGTATTTCCTTTCAATTATGCAAGAAATTGGAATATGTACTCATATTTTCTTATTTTGAAACAAAAAGGAATAAGAAAAGAGTCCAAATTTTAGCTACTACAACAATTGGAGAGGATAAACCAAAGGGACAAAATTTTTATTATAATCAACAAGCTTCAAAGCCTCAGTTTTACCCTATAGTATCTCCCTATTCAACTTTACAAGTAATTCTATTTTACATACATGATTAGCCTTTCTTTCTTTCTTTCTTTTCTTGTAATGGTAATTATACTTGTGTGGTTTATTTCTTAGCATACAACAATGCACATACTAGCCATCCTACTCTAACAAGTACCTTGTTCGATGCTCTGACAAATACAACTATTGAATATTACTGGTAGATAATTATGTTTTTACAACTCATGATATACAGATTCTTTTTTATCCACTGCCCCACTCAAGCCAAGGACATGTTGCCCTCACAACTCCCCTTCTTATTACAGTTTTCTAAAAAGATGGTAAAGGCTATATAGGTAAATGTTATTTCTTTTATAACTCCTACTATCATGATCCAATTTTTCTTGTATAATGTAGCAAGTGAAAATGTACCATTCTTATTTATCATGACCGTCACTACAATATAAATTAAAAACAAATGTAGGAAATATTGCTTGGCCTACCTTTTCCTTTTCTAACACTTAGAGTTCACAAAATTATTTAAAGGAGAATGGTATTAGGGCCATTTATTGTAGCTAAGACTATTTAGAAATTACTGTAGTTTGATTGAAACGAAAATATCTTAATGATGTAAAATTTGGAAATTTTATTAGAAAAAATGTTCACTAAGCCTTTGCTATTAGTAGTGGATGTTTTAATAAACATTCATTCAATGTAAAAAAATATCTAAGTACTTAGAGGTTCTCCTATAGGCTCTTTTTTATTTTTCTTATATCAATAATACAGAGTAATATGCCCATTACCGATAATATGCATTAATATCATTGATGTTTTACATATTGGTAGATGACAAGACTTTAAGACCTCTATTAGGGTCCTATAATAATAGGATTCATAATTTTGAATTGGCTAGGATTAGTCTTGTAATATTGTACACACTTTTTCTTTTTGCAAAATGTTTTCCCATATTATAAATAAAAAATGTAAAGTGGGTAAGTCTTAAAAGAAAAACCAAAGGACTAAGATCAAAAAAGAAAATAAAATATGAACCCCACCAAAAAGAGATAAAAAAAAAATAGATCTTGAAAGTGATGCAAATTCAAATGCCACTACTTTTACTTTGCCTTGCAAAAATAGGTTTGTGTGCAACTTGTCAAAAATCCCACTATCCATGATGGTCAAATAGTTTAATCTTGATTCATCCATGCTTTAAATTTCATGTTGATAGATGGAGAAGAAAGATCTAGCCAAACTGTTTAATCTTGGCAGATTAGTAGTTAGGTAGAGAATACTAAGGAGATCATTAATTTAATCTGATCCCTTGGAGGTTATAAGGTTAGAATTAGAGAGTTTGCTTATCAAAAGAAAAAGATATCAAGAGTCAGCAAGCTCAAATTCACCCAATAAATGAAGAGAAAATGCTACGATAAATAATGGGTAGGTAGAAGAAGTTTTGAAATGCACAAGGTTGCTAGCTCAAATGCACCTTTATCATGCTTAAATCCTATGTTTCATGTGCAAAAGGAACTGTCAAAGGAAATAGGACATTCACAAAAATTGTGTATTACTTGGGGTATTTACCCTAAAATGTTCTATATGATTTTAGGCCTAAATACTAAAGCTCATTCACTAATTTCCCCTCATTTCACTCAACCTCTTACATGTCTAAATTTCCCTCCATTACCCCTTCATTACTTTTCATTCACTAATTTCTCCTTCTTGATTCCAAAGGACCCTTCCCTTTCATTTCCTCTTATTCTAACACATTTCCATTAAAAAAAATGATTTCCCTTCATTTTAACCCTTTTACCCTTTGTTTCACACTTTTCCCTAGGCATTATGCCTTAAAAATCATTTTTCCCTTATTAATTTCCGTTTTTCCCTTAAAAACCCACTAAACCCCCTTATCCTATGTTATTTTCTAAAGTCCCGCTTTATGTATTTAACCCCCCACTTTATAATTCCTGACCCTCACTAAACCTTTGAATATATGTAACCCACCGCATTATTTATCCCCGGGCCCAACCAAACATAGCTAGGCTCCGCCCTCGCAACTCCATCATGCGATAACCCCTCCGATCAACCACTCCCAAATCCGACGACCCATACCCATTTTGCACGCTCCCATCGTCCAACAGTTAAGGTTTCAAAAGCATGTGAAATTCGCAATTTTGCCCTGGCACTCTTTTGCTACATGGAAACTCCACGCTATATCACATGCTCTAAAAAAATACTGCCCTTCACTTAAAAGCGGTGTGATATGCCACAAAGCTGCCTCCCCACATAAAAGCAAACTACCCGTTGTTCATTTATTAATCCCACGACCAAATTTAACCGTTGTTGGTTAAAAGCCAAAAAGGCCCCCTTTTCACCCTTTTCATTGTTATTTCGTTGCAAAGAGCCTCTATCAACCAATTTTAACCACCAAGAACTTTGTTCAGATGTTTAGCCCATTTGCAACCAAAACACAATGCAGACTTTGGCTTGAAGCAACAGAAAGACCATTCAACCTTCAAAAACCCTCATTGCTTCCATAGAACCCTGTCTGCACACCTAATCGTCGTTTCTCCAGGTATTCTTGAAAGAACTAGAACTACCCTCTACTTAAGCTCTGCACAGTAATTAATAAAAGGTTAATTAATTGAATTAATTAAAAAAATTGTGTCAAGCTAAAAGAACCCCAATATGCATTCAAAAGCCCTTTTCTGCACACTCTATTAACCCTTCCCACTATTCCAGAGCTCCTAACCCTACTCCTAAAGGCAGAGAAAGAGTAATCCAATAGAATAAACCAAATTATGGCTTCCCAAAGAATTCTAAATGAGAAACCCCTGCAAACCCCTCACCCAGATGTTGACCACCTCCCATTGGGTGACGGAGATTTGCAAATTAAAGACACATATTCCCCTAGCCATCTCTTAAAACTCCACTGCTGAAGTAAAGACAAATTCTTCAATAAAAATGATGGCATTCGTCTATGGGAATCAAATTTTCCCAAATACTTGTTCCCACGGTATACTAGTTCCCTGAGATCATCCATCTATGCCAAAACTGTTATATCCTAGGCCAAAGAGCCATACTCTCTCCCAACTAGCATATTTTGTTTATAGTCACTACAAAATCAATAAACCAAATACTGGAGATCCAGCCAAACCCGAATGAAACCCCATTTTCCATTGAAAAACCTACTTGAACTCTACATGAAGTTGGACCTTCCCAAGAGGACTCAAATGTATCATACTTTCATCCTAGAAGAGTCTAATACCCCTATAGCCAGTCCCCCATACTCTCCTACCATTTTCTCTGAGAGCGCTAGACAAATTGTGACCATCATCTGTTGTATTCTAGGATACACCACTGATGAGCATGTAGATGAGCTTGTACTTACTTTCCTCTCTATTATTTGCCCAGACAAGCCTCCAAATGCAATTTTTAGTTTTGCCTAGTTTTTGACAGGCAAAATCCATGATCAATTGATCATATTACTAAATGAAAGAGTATTAAAATACTCTTACATATTGTTCCCCATGTTCCTATATTTCTAGTCAGACAAGTTTCTAGTTAACATCCAAAAGCTAGACACTAAGGGCCATCCAAGATCAATCATCTTTTGGACACCCTTAATCCAAAAGTATTCCACTATTTTCAGTGACAAAGAGCTCATTGATTCCCTTGTGCATCCAGTTGTAAATATGCTAACTAGTAGCAGTCAACCTAGGATCAGTGAAGAGATAAAATGAGTTTTACAACTGTCTTAAAACAATAGAATAGGAGATTGGTATCTATATTAGGAACACATTGAAATTAGAATATATGGATGCTAACTCACTCCCTATAAGCTTCCCAAATATCTTTCGATGAGGATATTTACATTAGAAAATATCAGGTAGATTACAAAATCAGATAATGTGAATTTCCTATCAGCTAGGAAGAAAATACAATTCAAGATAAAAACCCAGCTTGGTACTTTTATCTATAATAGTGGGGAGGCTAGAGAAGAAGAAGAGAAGTGTTTACAGGAAATGAAGTTCACTGGTAGTTTTAAATGGTAGTATGACCCTTTAGGAGTCATAAATAAACTAAGGTTCAAATTCAAATTGAGCGCTTTTATGCATGAGTCAAGGGTAGCGTTGAAAAATATGTCAACCAGTCATAGTGGTTGGAAATTGCCTTGATAGATATGGAGAAAAAAGTGGATGCTAGTTCCATTCCACATACTGCAGCCCCGCTGGACAAAAGTACAAAAAGGACAAGGGAAGAAGGTTCTTGCTCAAGCATAGTTACAACTGTTGAAATTTGGTATTGGAGAACAGGTGGTTCCCTTAGGCTTTGATCTTTGGCCTAGGGAAAAGTGTCCAAAAGATTTTAATTTTTCTCCTAAAGTGACTTTATAATTTTTATAAAGTTAAAATCTAATTTAAAAGTGACTTTAAGTGATAAAGTTACTAAGTCTAATTTTAAAGTGACTTTTATAAAGTCAATGAAAAATTAGAAAGGAAAAGTGACTTTGGAAATAAATGACTAAGTGGGTCTTTATTAAAGTGGGTGAATTAAAAAATAGAAAGTGAGATTTAAATGTGCATTATATCTTAGCCATTGATCTAAATCTATCTCAGCCATTGGATTTAGGGATCACCCAAAAGTCATTTAGGGTTGGGTTAAAGGAGGAAAAGGAGAAAAAGATCATTTATTCTTTCATGAGCAGATTGGGAGAAGGAGAGCAAGAGAGCAAGGGAGATTTCTGGACAGGAAGGAGAAAGAGGCAGCAGTTTGGCACACATACCAAGGCATGTCTTCAGCAAATCCATACAGCTGAAAGAACAAGCAGAAAAAGCTGATTTTTGCTGAGAAAACAGAGAAAAACTGATTTTTGGGCACGAATTTCGAGGAGAGAAATTTCGGCATAGAAATCGAGGTCTGTCTGTACAGTCCGTACGGTCTGTACATCCGTACGTCCTTACAGTCCATACATCAGTACGGTCTGTATCGCGCTTACAGCAAATTTCCAAATTGTCTGTTGGGCTGAAAATAGATAAGTTTGCTTGCTGGAAAAAATTGTTTTTGCTGTAATTTTTGCTGAAAATTTTCTCACTGTAAAAGGCATTTTCCAGAAATAAAGAAGAGCTCTCAAACTGGTTTTCCCCAAGAGTTGTAGGGGGTTTTTCCAGGGTCACATTGACC
>APFE030661907.1:0-33990 GCA_000404065.3 Pinus taeda | reverse complement strand
CTCCAAATGAGAAATGGTTTGCATTTTTGGATTCAGCATGAAAAATCATGACTACTGGCACTCAGGCAAGAAATTTGGGGATGATTTGAGTCTCCAGGAGGTCAAAAACACCCAAAAAATGGCCTCACTGCCCCTATTTTGACACACAGGAAGCAGTCTTGGGAGAATGAAGATTTGGAGGGGAAAATGAGCTCCAAATTCAAAAATTACACTTGGGTTGGAAAGTAGACAGGACATAATTTCTTACAAGCACACTTGGGCACATTTTGGACTCCTGCAAGTGCCTCAAAACTGGCCCCAAAGTGGCACGACACATATAGGAAAAAAGGCCCAATTTGCCTCTGTTTCGTGAAATTTTGATTCGCGACTTTCATAAGTGGGACCTCTCATCTACACTTCAATTTTTCGACACCAAAGGTGGCATTTAAAGTATTTTCACTCCATATGGGCTTCTATCCAAGTGGAAAAGGAAGGAAAACAGTCACCCAAGCCATTTGTCATGTTTGTGACGCTGCACCTGTAGCTGATGTTTGGCTCTCCACCTTCATTTTGTAATGATTCGAGTAACTCCCCAACCCTTGGGCGTTCTATCTCTTCATTGCACATTCTATATATTGTATGAAAACTATTTACAAAGGGTGGGTTGTCTTGTAACTTCTGGGAGACTGTGGGAAAGAAACTCTGTTTCTTCATTGTATATTTTTTACAGAGGATTAATGAAAGGCAGGCTGTTTCATGAGATTCATGTGGTGTGAGTGTAAGAAAATGATGTCCTTAGTTTCATATGTATCTTTTTATGTTTCATAGTTCATTTCATATTCATTTCCAGTGAAATTTTCTAAGTTAGAGAAGGTAGAATTCAATTTTATTGCTTTGCCTGTGGGAAAATTTCATGTTCAGTGTTCTTCTTCTGTTGAAAAGGATTCATGTTGCCCATGCCCTTTTCACCCTCCTAAGCAATCTCTCTATTCCATGTTGCTTTCAAACTAAATTGTTGGACTCTCTACCTATCTTGCCTCACGAAGTATTCTGTGTATTTATATTAAATTCTATGTTCAATGAGGTCCATTGGTCCCATACCATCCCAGAAACATAGTCATTCATAAAAATCACTTCTGGTATCCATATTCACTTACTAGCCTAAGATAAATATTTCACTGTAAGTCATCTCAGGCCATTTCATTCATCTATTCACTAAGCGTGACTCGGAGAGAGCCCTCTCCTATTCTGGTAGGGCTAGATACCAAACTGAGCGTGATTTGTGGTTACACTGAATTTTGCCTTCCTTAAGCCCGAGGCGGATTTAGGTGCTAACAGGTCCACTAAAACATCTGTTATCCCAAAAATATGTCTTAGCATATGTTTTCTTGACAATTTTTTCTAATTTTATAACACTAAAAACCTTTGTTACAACCTCTTCTAGAAGGTATTTTCCTTGTAGTGACAAATTTCTTCTACAATTTGTAGAATAGAAAATCACAAGATATAAACACATGCAATGACATGCAACCATGAAAACACAAGGAACACAATTATTTTACAAGGGAACCCAACTAGGAAAAACCCCTCCACTGCTTTTAATTAATGAGATGAGAATGAGAAACTATTACAATGTCTTGCTTCAACTTTGAAGCACACCCTGCACTTTAAGCTGGTTCTCCTACTGAATTCATTGCGTAATTTAGGATAAATTTATCTCCTAAATAATAGGGTAATTTCCTATTTCCTTGCGCAATTCCAAGGGAATTGATTATTTGCTTAATTACCAAGCTTGTACAATCAACTAGCATAAATTTGATAATTACAATGTGTCCTTTCCTATAGTCCAGCTAGGAAATTCGAATTCCATTTATGTCTAGGCTATTTTTGGTTGATATACTAGCTAACTCAGAGGTAAGTGAGTTGAAAATAGTTCTACTACTCAACTGACCTTCAATTGACTCAATTAATGACTATATCTCAGTTAACTAAGTTCAACGGAAAATAAATGAACTAGATTGCTACATTTTATAAATCACTACATGCACAACTCTACTCCAAGCCTACAAATTCAAATCGAGCTAACTAAAATCGAATTCATCCTGTTGATTTGGAAAATATAATTTATCCATTTGACTAAGGCACAAGTCAAATGGAGGCTTTTATTGCTACATTTCTAATGCTCCCTCTTAGAAAGAAAAGTGTTCTTCACCAACCCTATGCATCACATGTGGAACTCGAATTTGCATCTTGACAATGCCTTTGTTAGAATGTTTGCATCCTCCTCCTTAATGGGAATGTACTGCAACTTCATGATTCTCCTCTGCACACAATCTCTCAAGTGATGGTACTTGATATCAATGTGCTTGGACTGGTCATGAAATACTAGATTCTCATAGAGCTTTATACAACTCTAATTATCGTAATAAAACACTGTTAAATCCATCTCGTGATAGAAAAGACTAACAAGAATTTTCCTCATCCATATGGCCTCACATGTTTCTTGAATTTCAGCCATGTATTGGGCCTCTACTGAGATGAGTGCCACGGACCTTTATTTCTTGCTATAGTAGGAAATAGCAGTAGACCTAACACAGAAGATATCTCCTGAAGTACTCTTATTTTTTTAGAGAATCCCTGCCCAATCTACATTAGTGAAGCCTTGGATCTTCGCACCATCTATCCTCCTGTAACATAACCCATAATATGTTGTGCCTTTGAGGTATCTAAGCACATACTTTGCTGATTTCTAGTGAAGCTTGGTAGGCTTCACCATAAAATGACTCAAATAACATATGTCGGGCCTTGTGTTCACTAGATACATCAAGGACCCCACTAGTTTTCTCTATATGGTAGCATCTACTGCCTCTCCTAAAGAAGAATCCTCCTTCCTCCAGTTTTTAGCTAGAGGTTTGTCCATTGGCTTGCAGTCTTGCATATGAATTATTTAAATTATTTTAGAGGAAAACTTCCTTTAAGTAACAAACTAATCTCCATCTTCCTGCCATACATCCAACCCAAGGAAATAATGCATCAAGCCCATGTTATTCATCTCAAATTCTCTTTCAAGGTCCTCCTTGCAAGATTGGATCAACTTATCATCACATATGAGTATTAAATCATCAACATATAATACCAAGATAAGAAACTTTTGATCTACCATAATGTGAGAGAGATTGGCATCTGCTTCACTTTCTGTGAAGTCCAATCCACTGAGATATGTGTCAATCTAAGTGTACCATAGTTTGGGTGCCTATTTGAGATCACAAAGGTATATCTTGAATATGCACACATGTGTCTCTCTGTCATATGTCTCAAACCCTTGAGGTTGCTATATGTAAATCTCTTACTCAACTACTCCATTGAGGAAGGCAGTCTTCACATCCATCTGGTGGATCTTCCACTCCATCTACATAATGAATGATAGAATGGTTATGATTGAGGAATATATTTCCATAGGGAAAATGTTTTCCTCATAGTCAACTCCCTCTATTTGTGAGAACCCTTTTGCCATATATCTGGCCTTGTACTTCTCAATGCTCCCATCAGCTGCATGCTTCACTTTGTAATCCATATGGAACCAGCCACTGACTTGTCCTATGGTCTCAACACCACCTCCCATACACTATTCTTCAAGATGGAGTCATACTCCTCCGCCATGGCATCAACCCACACTAGTTAAGATATTTGTTGCTCAAATCAAGAAGGCTTTGAATCAATGTGGTTTATCATGAGAACCATACACTGAGTGTATTTGTGGCCTCCTCTCTACTTCTCCATATGTGGTTGCTCCAAAACATCCTGAAGTTATCTCCGTGGCTCCTCCTCCCATACTCAACTCTCACTCTATAGAGCATCTCATAGCCTTCTCATCATCAAATATGACGTTTCTCCTCACCGTCATCACCCTGAGTGAGGGTAAATACACCTATTAATTATGTGGTGTTTCTGTGTATCCTACAAAGACTCCCATCTTATTTGTAGGCTCCAATTTATTCCTTCTATCCTTGAAGACATGAAAATACACAATAGATCCAAAAATTCAAAAAATAGAATACATTTTCCTTTCTCTCTAAGAAATCTTCTTCGAGTGTGATCATACCAAGTATTCTGTGAGGGCTTCTGTTCTACAAATATGTAGAAAATCTATGATAGGTTAACCTGATAATGCAATATAAATCAAAGCATAATACTATAACCTACTTCTACTATCAATTTGTGGAAGCTTAAAGATCGAGCTGAGCAATATAACCAGAAGAAGAAGAATCAATGGCACAATACACATGAAAATACTTTAGGGGAAAGTCTCAGATAAAAGCCCCACACTATTGTATTATCATACATGGTGGAATACATAGGAATTATACAAAGCCTTAGCTCTCATAGCTAGCGAGCTCTCAGTACAATCCTCACAAATGCTCATAGGCAATCTTGGCTTCTCTTCAGCCTTCCTCTCTACCCTCCAAGCTCCTATTTGCTTGTGTTGTTCCTTGTGGATGATTTGCCTATTACCAAGTGGAAAACCAAGCCTTCAAAATTGCGCAATCCTCAAGGATGAATCCTTGACTGCATGCATGAGTTTTCTCCATGAGAAAACACATGCAAATAATAGTACACTATCCTTGAACATTAATCTCAACTGGGTCTTTCTCAAAATAGACATGCATGAGTTTTTGATGAGGGAATCTTCAGTTAACTAGTGTAGCACTAGTTGAGTGCATTAATGCATCAACTGATTGTAACTCACTATTAGTTCCTCAAATGGTTTGGAACTAATTTAACTGGAATTAACTCAATAAACTGAGCTAACTAATTACAACTCAAATATAACTCAATCTTATCTCCTTAATTTAAGGGATAACTCTTGCATGGCTTTAGAAAGACTTCTAACTTGAATTTCTCCAACTAATTAATTTAAGATAATTTAATTAATTATTTCCAAGTAGTTGTTAAGACTAAATTTGATTTTAATTCACAATTTAATTCAAGGACAAATTAAATTGGAATATTCTTGTTGCCACATTTCAACAAAATAAACTCCAATGTTGCATACTTCTTCCCATAGATGTAATGGCAGCCTTAGATCATGCAACATAGCTTTTGTTTCTCCCACTATGCTTATGTTTTTCCTTTCAGCCACCCCATTTTATTGTGGGTTGTTGTAGGTTTTAACCCTATACAAAAATTACTTGCATACGAATTTTAAAAAACAAAAAATAAACAATGGAAAGAGAATAAAACATAAAACAGATATACACAAAGATTTCCCCTAGATCCCAAAACTGGGACCACCAGATTGATTTTTCATTATATTCCTTTCAATGTTACAATACATATATATACATGCCGAAGCATCCATAAAACCCAATGCATTAACCCTAGATTAGGACATAACTGTAGTTCCCTTGATCGGATCTACAAAATATCATGGGAAGAAAACCATCATGCCCAAAACAACGTGCGAAATCCATGCACAAAACCATAGGTAGGTCCACCCACCTAATATAGGGTCCAATTTTACTTTTGTCCCAGGGTGCTGCCCCAGGCCCCGTGTAGGGGGACTACCACCACCCTACAAATCCCCCAACAGGGGGGCTATGTCTGCTCCCCCTTTAACCCCCCAGCTTTACGCGTGGGGCTAATCATGGAAAGAATATAAGACACACCCAACATTCTCCCACTTATTTTATTTTCCACATAGGGGGTCATAGGAGAGCTTAGTCATTGGTCCAGCCCTGCAATGACCATTGTTTTTCTACACCAAGAGAACTTCTTAGTGCTCATAGACTTTGTTAGTGCATCTGCAGTATTCTTCAAAGTGTCCACCTTTACTAGCGACACCTTTTTTTCCTCAACCTTATCCCTTACAAATTGATATTGAATGTTGAAGTTTCTAAGTCTAGCAGTTAGAAACCCTCCATGTACTTTCTGATTTATTCCTTCCTACTTGTTCTGATTAATTAACAAGTTATTTACCATGTAAATATTGCAAATAAACACAAGTACATGCTCAACACATTATAGATCATCAACTGAAGGAAACAGAAACAAGCACACAAATGACACCGTTATTTTTGGACTAATGACCTTGGAAAAACACAATGCGAGAAAACCAGTGCAACTATCTGAGGGTTTGATTTATTAAGCAGTTTCAAAATACAATCTGGGTGCCAATTCGGCTCACCCAACAGAGAAAAATCTCGGCAGCAGTACCTCTCCTTCGAAGGCAGATGCTTCAGTTGAAACCCCAAATAAACACTTTAGCAGCTCCTCAACTCCAATCTACCCTACGAAAAACCCCAGCATTAGCCTCTATTTCCCTCTGCATCAGCTTTCTCAATAGTTCTGACAGTTCCCGATAGTTCCCGGCAGTTCCGGATGTTCTCGATAGTTTTGGCTGTTCTCAGAAGTTCCAGCTTTTGCCCTCTATGTCAAATTTCTTGGCAGTTCTGGAAGTTCCTGGTAGTTTTGGTTTCTGCCCTCTGCGTCAACTTTCCTGGTTGTTCCGACAGTTCCTGGTAGTTCCGTCTGTTCCCGATAGTTCCAACTTCTACTCTCTATGTCAACTTTCCCGGTTGCTGTACTGATCCTCCCGACACTAACTATGCCTCTCTGGTTCTATATTCATTGCCCCTCAGCAACAACTCTAGATCACTCTCTCAACTTTCTCAACAAACCCAACCCCAGAAAGCTGAAATCTTGATCTCTTGGTGTGTTCTCCAAGTGACCCTCAAGCCTCCTCTTATACTTTTCTCATTGACAAATCAATGGCCAAGATTAAGTCCCTAATGAATGGCTAAGATTAGATATGGCTTGATCCATGACTTTTGGACCATTCTAACACAATTTTATATTAATTCACATTAATATTTTATTTTCCGTAAGTTTAGACTTAGGGACTCCATTAAAAATATTAATTATTTTAATATCTCCCAAACTGTTTAGAATCTGCCCAAACCCTTTCTGGGTATTGGAGATATCATGTGTCGTAGCCTCCACACCATATTTCGTGGCTAGATCACATCTGATGCTACCCCAAATCAACATTTAACATCAATTTTCTTCGTCTTTGAATGATACGTAGGTTTCTTTGCCAAGAAAATTTCACTTTGGCTGTCGCAATCTATCCTTATATCTCGTTGTACTAACCCCATACTTGAACTCAACCTTCGTAACCAAACTGCTTCATTTCTTGTATGAGTGGTTGCTATGTATTCTACCTCTGTATTTAAAATTGCCACTACATACTATCTCTTACTCATCCAACTGACTACACCTCCAAATAGGTTAAACACATACAAACTTGTACATCTTCTCAAATCTAGATCTCCAACCCAATCTGCATCAACAAAGCCATGAAAGTCCAAAAATATGTCTAATATTGGTCTTTCTTGGTAGCACAAACCATAATCAATAGTGCCACGTAAATACCTGAAAACTTGCTTCATTGGTTTCCAATGCTCCTTCCCTGGTTCTGACATAAACCTGCTCAATACTCCCACTACATGTGAAATGTATAGTCTAGTACAGACCATTGCATACATTAGGATACTGACTACATTTGCGTATGGAACATAGGACATGTACTCTTACTCTTCTTGTGTCTTGGTACAATGTTCAACAGATAACTTTACACCCACATGAATAAGAACCTTCACCGGTTTACTATCCTGCATATTAAACCTCTGTAGTATTGTCTCGACATACTTCCTCTGGTTTAACCAAAGCTTCCTCTTTTCCTGATCTTGTTTATTTCCATGCCTAAAATATAGTTTGCAGCACCAAGATCTTTCATGTTGAATTTGGAGGACAATTGGGTCTTCAAATCTTGGATAATTTCATTTTTATTTCCAATCAACAACATATCACCCACATACAAGACCAGATAAATAACATGGTCACCAATTAATTTAAAATACACACAGTGATCTTCTTTGCTTTTGGTGAAGCCAAGTTCCCGTATAAATGTATCAAATTTTTTATACCACATCCTTGGTGACTGTTTTAACGCATACATAGACTTTTTTAACCTTGATACCAATTCTTTCTCACCCTTCATTGTAAAGCCTTCAAGTTGTTTCATGTATATCTCTTCTTCCATATCCCTATGAAGAAATATTGTCTTCACATCCATCTGTTTTACCTAAAAATCAAAAGCAATAGCAACAGATAAAAATAATCTAGTAGAAGCTATCTTGGCAACAACAGAAAAAATATCACCAAAATTAATTCCCAACACCTTGGAATACAATTTTTCTACCAACCGAGCTTTATATTTCTCCACCTCATCTTCTGCATTCATCTTCTTCTTAAACACCCATTTTCTTCCAATGGGTTTCCTTCCAGCCAATAACTCCACCAGATCCTAAGCTTAATTTCTCTTCAAAGATGCCATTTCATCAACCATGGCCTCTTTCTAAAGTATGTCATCCTCTGAATCTACTGCCTCCTTAACATTTCTAGGATCATCATCAGTTATAGATAAAGCAAAATTTGAACATAAAGAAATGGGACTATACCTTTCTGGCTACCTTCTTTCTCAAACTAATGTTCTCACATCTGGAGGTCGTGGCTCTTCATCTTCTGATTCCTCTTCTACACTAGAGTTTGATTCTTCCTCCTCTAGCTCAAACTTATATTCTTAGATTCCTCTGGTAGGAATTCAATATTAATAACATCTTTCACCTCTCTAAACACCACATCTTGGTTGTACACAACCTTCCTTATTTCTGGGTTCCAAAGATTGTAACCTTTTAAACCATGTTTATACCCAATAAAGATGCACCTTTCAGATTTACTATCCAACTTGGTTATTTTCTCCTTTGAAACATGTACATATGCATCACAGATAAATATCCTTAGATGTGAAAGAGAGGGTTTCTTACAAGTCCATACCTCATGTGGAGACTTATCCTCCAACACTGATGAAGGTGATTGATTAATGAGGTAACATGTAGCCTCCACCACCTCTACCCAAAATCACTATCCTAACCTAACACAACTAAGCATGCTTCTTTCCTTTTCCATCAATATCATGTTCATTCTTTCTGCAACTCTATTTTGCTGAGGTGTGTATGGAGTAGTCTTCCGTCATGTTATACCACATCTCTTACAGAACTTTTAAAATTCCTTCTTGTAGAACTCTCCACCATTATATACCTCAACACCTTTATCTTCTTTTCTATATGGTTTTCCACTAGAGCTTTAAATTCTTTAAACCTATCAAGGACTTCATATTTATTCCTCAGGAAATATATCCATGTATTCCTTGAGAAGTCATTTATAAATGATGCATAGTACACAAAATTACCTAGTGATGGAACTGACACAGGTCCAAACACATCACTACGAACAAGCTCTAATATCCCTTTCACCCTCTTAGCATTAGAGGGGAAGTTCACCCGATTCTGCTTCCCATATACACCATGTTCATAGAAATTGAAATCCAGAGAAAAATTAGACATACCTTCTACCATACCATTACCATGAAGTATTTGAAGGCCCTTCTCTCTAATATGTCCAAGCATTTGATGCCATAGCATGGCCTTTTCTCCAGAGACCACAAGGGTTTCTACTCCACTTTTAAGAACCACAGAACTATTGCACACATTAATAAAAGTGCTACCCAGAAGCTTGTACAAAGTTCCAATCAAGACTCCCTGCATCAATATTAGTGCTTCCCAAACCATATCGTAGATATCTTCCTTGAACACTAATTTTACACCTACATAATCCATCTTTCCTACAAAAATCAGGTTTCTGGCCAATGCAGGAATATGCAGAACACCTGGAAGTGTTCTAATGCTTCCACCTTGCAATTTCAACTTGACTTTTCAGCATCTATTATTTCTAGCATCTATTATTTCTAGCCTTCTAATCATCCCCTAAGAAGACATCACCACCATCATATTTCTCATACTCGCAGAACCACTCCTTATGGGGAGTGAAGTGAAAGGATGCACCTGAGTCAATCAACCATGCCTCATGATCTACATGTGTACTTGAAGAATAAGCCAAGTACACATCCCCACCTTCATCTGAGGTGGTTTTCACCTGTACAAAAGGAGCATTAGCAGATCCCTTTCCCTTATCAAGAGTTTTAGATCTACAATCCCTTTTGAAGTGTCCTTCCTTTTTGCATTTCCAACACACCTTTACAGGTTTTCCTAGATATTTAGATCTCCCACTCAAGGACTTATTTTTGTTTCTATTCTGGGACTTTCCTCATAGATATAAGGCATCACCATTATGGCCCTCCATATTTTTTGGTCTCATCTCCTTCGATAGTAAGGATGAGACTATTTCATCAAGCTGCAAGGTAATTGTATTGCTACCTATTGCAACAACCATATACTATCCCACGAATATGGTAGAGAGCACAAAAAAATCATGCACTTATCTTCATCTGATATTTTAATATCAATAGATAAAAACTCGCTTACCACAATATTAAATGCGTTCATAGTCTCTGTCACTGAGTCTCCATTCTTCATCCTCATGTTATACAACTTTTTCTGTAAGAACATTTTAATCACCAAAGACTTAGATTTGTACAAAGTCCTTAAATTTTCCCACAAAGCCTTCATCGAAGCTTCCTTGATACATTCAACAATACTAAATATGAGATACACAACTGTATTGTTCTCTTTGTTTTCTGATAAAACTTCTTCCATTCTTCATCAGACATTTCCATTGGTTTAGTACCTAGATCTACTACGATGCACTGATCTTTATCCAGCAACAAATCTTCCATCTTGATTTTCCACAACTCAAAAATCTGACCATTAAATTTCTCGATATCTATCCTTCCACTGCTCGCCATCTTCTTTCACCACAAGAATCAATCTTGCAGATCTTCCACTGAATAGGGTCTACCACAAGCTTGAGAAAAACCCCTCAGCAACAAGAGTGTCCCCTTGAAGCCGAAACAACTCTGATACAAAATGTATGTTTCAGCCTTGTATAGAAATTACCTACATATGAATTCTAAAAAATAGAAAATAAACAATGGCGAGAGCATAAAACATAAAACATAAAACATATATAAATAGTTATTATCCCCTGGATCCTAAAATCGAGACTACCAGATTGATTTTTCATTATATTCCTTTAAATGTTACAATACATATAGATACATGTTGAAGCATCCATAAACCCTAATCTATTAACCCTAGAGTAGAAGTTAACTAAAGTTCCCTTTACTGGATCTATAAAATACAATGGGCAGAAAACCATCATGCCCAAAACCATAGGTAGGTCCTTCCACCGAATATAGGGTCCAATTTTTTTTCCTAGGGCACTACCCTGGACCCTGTGCAAGGGGGCTACTACCCTTCTAAAAACCCCCCTGTGACCCCCTCATTGCACCTGGTGTAGAAAAATGGTGCCTAGTAGCTCCCCCTCTAACCCCCCATCTTTGCACATGGGGCTAGTCATGGGAAGAACATAACACACACCCAACAATTATGAGGTGTTATCATTTCTTTTCTAATAACCTCTTTGGCACAAAATTCCTTGAAGGTGTTAGATACAAATTCTCCTCCATTATCACTTCTTAGGGATTTTAATTTCTGAGCAATCTTGTTTTCAACCAATGCTTTGAATTCAACAAATTTGGAAAAGAAATCATCATTTTTCCTCACGAAGAAGATCCATCATTTTAAAGAAAATCCATCACCAAAAATCACATAATACCTATGTTTGGTTGTATACGTTATCGAAAATGGTCGTGTTGGGCATGGAATCCCCCCCAAGGCATGTTTTGGGGCTCAAAGCCCAAGTTTTGACCCAATCTTGTTGTAAAGTTCCGCGAATTGCGGGCACAGAGTGCGAAATGTATGATAGAGTCATAGGGTTGTCTACCCTAGTTTTGTAATGTAATGCAAGCTGGATAGACCTACCCATAGTCCGCGGACCATGAGATTGTATAAATAGAGTGAGGCTCTAACTGTAAAAGAGAAGAAGTAGAGAGATAGGAAGAGAGTCTAGGTGACTGAGTGAAATGTGTCTTTGGGTTGTAGAGTAGGAGAATGCTCTACAACTGAGTGCAGAGGCCTAGTAGTTCGTAGCTAAGTGCGTGGACCCCTACAGCTGAGTGTGCAGGGCGGAGTCGAGTCTGTAACCAAGGAAGGAATTAATAAAGAGAAGTTTTATCATAATTACGTATATCTGTTCTTGGGTTAATGCATGTTTGATATAATTTGCAAATATACTATTTATTTACCGCGCACACCTGTATGAATGGTTTATGTTGTTAAGTATAACTTAAAACACACAAGTAGGCTAAAATAATCAACTAACACTAGAATACCAGTAAGGTATTGGGTATTAATGCAAAGACACAGCATTCGGCCCCCGAATAGGGCTGCCCGAAGGCAATATATTGGGTTGCGAGTTACGAGAAAATGCACGAAGTGACCTATGTGCAGGGTTGAACCGTGGACCACTTGAACTCATCAGAAATCTCTAGGGTGTGGAAACATGGTTCTATAACCCTCCCATACTACTTTGGGGGAGACCTCAATCCGCGCTCCACGGAATGTTGTCGAAAGGGATAATAGTACCGGGATTTTTTTGGCTAACTCAACTTTGAACCTGGGTCAGGCCCTAATAAGCCAACAAATGGTTCTATTATCAGGAACGTGATATGCATAAGAGATGTCAGATCTCGTATCACTAGAATCTGATAAATAAAGGAATTGAAGAGTGGTTGGACAAAAAGATTCATGATTTCGTGGCGTAGGAAAACACGAATCCACAGTTATCAAAGGAAGAGTGGTTAGATTGCTACTTGTATATGGAAATCCATGAAATTTTCTTTGCATCCTTCCCCTCTGAGTTGTATGAGTGGATCGCGAAGCTAGCAGATAGTCAAGGAAGGTGTAGGCTCGACAAACCTATTGTGTGGACTCCAGAGTTGGTGTGCAGACTAGAAGCATCGAAAGATAATATCACGCACGTTGTGGACCATTGGCTCGATCGAATTATAGGAGCATTTATCACCGATTTTGCAGTAGATAATTCAGTCAACTATAGCGAAGTGGAACAACACTTCCTCAAAGGACTGCGAGGTAAGTACGTTAAATCTTTGAACACTTGGATTAAAATGCTACTATGTGAAAAGCGGGTTATGCGAATAAATTGATGTTTGGTGCTATGTGGAGTGGGAGGATCTAAAGAAACGAAGGTAGGGAAGAATTAGAGTATAGCCCCTTCATTTCACCTCCACGGGAAAGTGAGGAAGAGCTCACAAAGGTTTCACCAAGAAGTGCGATCAATTTGATAAAGCAATTAATTCTGCGTATACCACCCCCACCTAAACCACAACCAGTTTCACCATCTTCATCCCCATCTTCTCCCACACTACCTCCGCCACCACCACAGTTCAATATGGCAAGCATGATAAAGTTTCTAGTGTTCAAAGGAGTAGGGAACGAAGATCCGGACTAGTTTTGGTTCATGCTAAAGGTTGTATGGGAAGCACAGGGAATCATGGATGACAATATAAAGAAAGAAATGCTCGTCATCACTTTGCAGGGTCATGCACTGACGTGGTACATTAAGCATTCCAATCACAATCCAAATGTAGGGATCGCGGATATCCAAGCTACACTAAATAGGGAATTTAGTAGGCCAAAATCAGAGACACAGTCGATTATTGGATTTAAGGAAATCACCATGCTTCTAGGCAAGACGCCCTGGGAGCTGGATCAAAGACTGAAGTGTATGATTCGTGAAGCCAACATGACCTTGATGGATGGGAAAAGCCGCGCATGGTTTGTAGCATCGCTAACGCCGCATCTAAGGAACACACTGTCACAGTAGAAGCTATCAACTCAAGCCGAGGCCTTGGAAATCACAATGAGACTACATGAGACCCTGATACAAGACCCTAACATGGGAGTCTAGTAGATCTAAACACAGTTGAAAAACTTGTGCCTTGAGATGCAGAGTTTGAAACAAGACAGGATGGCTCGCCCGGAAGCGCGCGAGGAGGTATGGTGTGTAAAGTGCAAAGGCTAGGGACATGACAAGGACCATTGTCTAGTATTCGTGAACTACCTAGCCATTGAGACCAGAGGCACAATAAGGACCAAGCGTGACACCTGCATTATGGTGCACGATTTGTCAGATAGGACGAAATCATGTTATAGATAACTGCCATCTATTACAGAAGTATACGTAGAGTTCCCAGTAGTTATTCTGTAATTTATGTAGGTTAGTAGGCCATGATGAGTGTACCTGTAGAAGGTATGAACTGATGATGGATCAGACTCCTACCTACAGAGTTCAGACTGAAATACAGGCCCTCGATCAAAATGCAGGGATGGTACCCATTAGATTTCAAGGGCGCGGACGAGGTTGAGGTGGAATGGGACAAGAACGAGGTCGCAGATAGTTGATCTATTACAATTGTAGAGGGCCAAGGAATTATGCTTGTGATTATACAAATCCAACAAGACCTCATGCTTATATTATACCTAGTTTGATGGAGGACTATCCCATGCTAATAGCAAGGTTGTGCGATAAAGGAGCGCTCCAACCTCCCCCAACTCAGAACTTGCAAATGATGAGGTCTGAGTTGCGCGAGGAAGACCCGAATGTAAATATCATGCTCTGAAGTGGTATCATGGTAGGAGATGAAAAAGGCAAGTAGCCCGAAGAGAGTGCATGGGTTCTCAAGGCTCCAACAAAGGAACCAAAATTTGAGTTAGAGTGCGCTAAGGAGACATTCATGGAGGCTAAGAAGAGCTTCGCAGATGCCTCCACTTTAGGAAGTAAAGACAAACTGGAACCGGAAATGGACCCGTCAATGCTCACTACATTTTTGGAGACATGCATGAAGCTACTGCATGACAGCAAAGCTGTGAAGGGACTGCAAGAACTCATCACTAGATGTGTTGGGACTATGTGTAGTCCGGAAGCTCGAGAAGCACACAACGTGATCAGGAAGGGAGAGGAGATTGATCGCGTAGATCGGGGAATATGAAATGGATCAAGTGATTTTGGATCTAGGATCAGACCCAAATGTCATGCCAAAGCAGACATGAGAATGCATGGGCAAGCTCGCGTTGCAATGGTCTCCTATTCAATTGCGAATGGCGAACCAGCAAAAGATCCTACCCATGGGAAGATTGTAGGGAATAACGGTGGATATCGAAGGTGTGAGTGCGCTTGTAGATTTCGAAGTGATAGAGATTTTTGATGACAACAATCCCTATTCCACACTACTGGGAATAGATTGGGCCATTGACATGAATAGAGTGATAAATCTAAAGAAGTGCAAGATGAATTTTGAGAAAAAGTCGCTACGCTTAATGGTACCGTTGGACCCTGCGGAAGGATTGCGCTACATAGAGCTAGTGCATGACTACAACAACGATGACGATCTAGACTGTATCTACAAGATAACTGCTTAGGAGTGGGACTAGATGAATCCAATAGCGGATGGCAGGATTTCATGGGATTATGAAAGCTCTTGCACCTCAGGTTCAGACGAGGAGATAGAACGATGGCATAACCGGTTACATGAGGTAACCACGCTCAACTGCAACATGATGACAAGGTTACTGTGCTACGTGACAACAAAGGTAAGAGATCTTCCTATGTATGATATATTGACTGAGATGGGGGATTTCCTAAACCAATTTGAAAGAGAAATACCGGAACGATAGTGTTTCAATGCTCTGAAATGAGCACTACGCACTATGCCCGCAAGATGGTGGGGTATGCATCAAAGAAGTTTTGAATACTGGCATGAATGCAGAAGGATGATGTTCATGCTATTTGGAAAGCCTCAGATGCAGATGAAAGCCATGTATGATGGACGAAACAACCCACGTGCCCACCTTTCCAGATGGGTATAGGCGTATGGTGTGCAACCTGCACGAATGCACACCATCCTCATGATAGGAAACACGATCGAAAAATAGGAGTAGGAAAGATGATGGCATGAGTTACATACAGGAAGTATGATAAGACCAAATGCGTAGAATATTATCCATGTGGAAACCTTTGACAAAGTATGCGAAGTATTGAACACGGTCCACCATGTGAAACGCACTGACTGGGACCTGCGTGTACCAGCGGTTCTATGGGCTTATAGGACCATGTGAAAAACCCTGACTACATGGGCACTTCCAAAGCTGAAGTATGAAGCATATGTTGTAATCCATATGGAGCATGCGAAGCCTAGACTGTGCATGGTAGCACCCATAGATACGATGGTTCGTGGAGCTCAGAATGGAGGGATCACACAGCTGCAAGAAATAGAACACATGGGACTTGAGGAAGAAATCCAATAGGGAGACCTTAGACTCCACGAACTTGAAAAAGAAAGGGTATGGTTTAGGAAGAAAAGTGCTTTGATGGATGTGGAAGTCAAGAAGATGGAGGATGAAATAAAGAAAGATTTTCTCAGCAAAAATACCAAAATGGTAAGGCAGGAGGTGTGTGATCATGATGAAAGGGTTAAGGCCTATTGCCGTGAATTGATCAGTCTGATTCCTTGGCTTGGACCACATATTGCTAAGCATAGTGGCCAACGTAGCACATTACAAATGGTGAAGTGTGCAATGCCGACCGTAACAATACAAGGTGGGGATTCTCCAAGAACCATGACAAAGGACAGAATGGAACTCCACACGGGTGGTACGAACACCTAACTAGTCAAGGGCATGACAGTCTTAATGCTCCAGGTAGTTGGAAGGGAGTGCAGGACTATAAAATATCCTGTCTGGGAGCTGCACGATGTTGGAGATGTGCACAGAAGCAAAGAGTCACAAGGTCCGTGACCGCACATGGGGGGCTGTGCTGCCACGCGGGTTAGATAGAAAGTCACCTTTTAAGTCACTATTCACGATGGGATGCTTGACTTGAGGCCAAATGGAGCGGGTGACAGGAATTTAAGATGAGATTGATGGGCAAGATTTGGGAAAATCTACTGCCAAGAAAGCATTAATGAACTAGAATTGGGGGGAACAGTCAAATTTGAATTCGAAAAGCGCTATAAAATACAAAAGGCTACCCAGCAAACAACACTTGGTCATTTTTGAATTGAGCGATTGAGCAGAGCCTTGAGTATTGTGAATCGAGTGTTGATTAAGCCCCTGCATTCGTGAGTGATAAATTGTTACACAACAATAATAACAACAACTAAGGATGATATGGGGATATAAGAGGTGCCCGCCGGTGAGGCCGCGCAGGCCCTAACTGTGGAGGATGTTCCAGAAGGTGCCGAAATTGTGGCAAATATCCTGAAATCACAGCGTATGCCAAAACCCAAGAAGGATAAACAAGCTATGGCTGCCATACACGTGTCCCCACGGAACCCGCTACGCAACAAACTATCGATGGAAGAGAAGGGGAAAACTATCACTATAGAAACATTCGAAGAAGAAGAAGATTTGCAGGAGCTTCTCATCGCAGAAGAAGAAGAAGATGAAGCCATGGAGGTAGATACTCAACCTATGCACTCTGTGACAAAACTTCCCTCCTATGTCTGCCCGCAAAAAGGGAAGGCGAAAGTGCCTAAGGACTTGGACGAGACCAAGAGTTCAATCGAGATCCCACTCCTCCCAGATGGCATTATGTTTGAAGGCACGTACTTGGGCCATGTGCCGACCATGAAATTTGAAGATTGGGACCTCGCTAATCGCGAGAAGTTCCCTCACCTTGAGACCAAAAACTTCATGAAGCACAACACCACGGGGCAGTGACAACATTAGAGTCATGAAAGTGGTTGCACAGTGTCGGAAAGGTCAGGCTGCTAAACCTACTATGGGTGCCGCATTTCCACCGTGCCCCAATAACCATTTTCGTCATCAGGTAGTTGCTCTGCCTTGTGCATGATGGGTATCTATGGTTGGAGGAGCCCATCCCCATCACGACAAACATCGAAGGCAATCTTGCACACATACAGGGGCTGCACACATAAATGCATAGAAGCACCCCAGACGAAGATGTCTCAGAACAATGCATGCAGCAGATTTAGCAAGCAACAACTTAGTGCGATGCTGAACTCTGCGCAGTTTGAGAATAGTTGGAGGGACTCCATGCAAAGATCATTGTGCTGACAGAGTGACTCGAGGGTGAGTCACGACGTTTGTGTTGGGGGCCTGTTGGGCATGGAATCCCCCACAAGGCATGTTTTGGGGCTCAAAGCCCAAGTTTTGACCCAATCTTGTTGTAAAGCTCCACGAATTGCGGGCGTGCAGCGCGAAATGTATGAGAGAGTCATAGGGTTGTCTGCCCTAGTTTTGTAATGTAACGTCGGCTGGATAGACCTACTCATGATCTGCAGACTATGGGATTGTATAAATAGAGCGATGCTCTAAGTGTAAAAGAGAAGAAGTGGAGAGATAGGAAGAGAGTCTAAGTGACTGAGTGAAGTATATCTTTGGGTCGTAGAGTAGGATAAGGCTCTGCAACTGAGTGCATATAGGCCTATTAGTCCGCAGATGAGTGTGTGGACCCCTGTAGCTAAGTGCGTAAGGCGGAGTTGAGTTTGTAACCAAGAAAGGAATTAATAAAGATAAGTTTTATCATAATTTTGTGTATCTGTTCTTGGGTTAATGCATGTTTGATATAATTTGCAAATAAATTGTTTATTTACTGCACACACCTGTATGAATGGTTTATGTTTTTAAGTATAACTTAAAACATGCAAGTAGGCTAAAATAATAAACTAACATTGGAATACCACCTGAGCATTTTCTTTTCTGGTTAAAACATAAAGAGAGCACTCAACACCATGCCCGGAGGATTCATAAGAAAAGAACCCTCAGACTCTAGCAAATTGCACGAGCAACCTGAGGTTGTGGATCTTTTCACCAGGGAAAACTGGATATCCTTCTTTGACATAATTCAGGGTTATGATGAGGAGATAACTTAAGAATTTTTGATGTCCCTGAGACCACATTCAAAGACACATGCCACAGTTAGTTTTGGGGGTTTGACCCTAGAACTTACACCTGATTTCATCAGTAGAGTTACTGGTCTACCATTGGGGTTCCTTTGGAGCAAAGAGGAGAGATCATTGGGACAAGTTGCTAAGAAAACATCCTTTCTACCTGAGGAGCATCATGTAGAAGATAAAAACAGGGTGTTATTAGGAAATCTAGTGTCTATGCAGAGCTACTAGTCCCACTAAGACGAGTAGCTATCTTAGAAACAAACAGATTAAAGTTACTTTTGTTTTCCTTTACGAGAAGTATATAGGAGAGGAACAAAGAATACCAACCTCGATCTTTCGCTTGGTTCTCTGCTTGTTCCTTCTCCTCTTTGACGAGTCTTTGCTGCTCCTCCCTTAACCACTATGCTTCAAAGAGTACCTGTAAAGTCAAAGCAGCATAATACCTTCAAAGTGCAGAGATCTACAATCGTAAACAATATAGGACCAGATATATATTGACCACACACATGCATATATCAAAAAACATACAAGAATGTGGAGGAAAACTTGAATAGCTTTATTGATATAAAGATTAGAAGAGAGGATTACAACCCGTTGATCTGACCCAGCGTCATCCTCCCAGCATGAAAGCCCTTCTTCACCTCATGAAAAGCTTACATCACCCAACACTATGATATTCCACCAGGAAACCAACAACACTTCCTTACAGGATACCAGATTCCAGCCTTTGGATCTCTAGGATGAGGGATCCATATATAGATGATTGTAGGAGGGTGAGTCATCTCCTAGGATTTTGATTAGTGTCCTCTCTCTGATAGTCCTTGATTCCACTTGGAGATTCATGATCTCTTACTCATCCCTGGGCGAATTCAGAGAGGCAAGTGTCACAGGAGAAGTTTCTGGAAGATTCCATGATCATCCACCTTGCAAATTGTCTCTGCCATTTATCTACTCTCGCCCATCACACCCTACAGAAGGGCTTTCTAGTATGCATCGCACTTTTTGCACTGAGCAGGTGAGATGCATCGTACCCTCTACACTAAGCAATCTGTATGGTCCAGTTTTGACCAGTTTTCTATGGAGAACTTCTGGGAGATGATGTAATCAATGGACCTTGTTCCTTTAGGGCATGAAACAACACTTTTAGGGACTCAGAATCCCTTGGTTTATGGACATATGTGATTGGGGTTGCAGTGCCCAAATATATCTATAATAGTTGCCCACTAAAGCATGAGGTCGAAAATCTTTTGATGCCAGGTGAAATGCTTTATCATGAGGATCCGAGTTTTTTTTGAACTGGAAGGCAACCTGTAATAAGATACAATACAATACATTATCTTCAAAATATTTTCATGATCTAGCTGAGGCGGGCATTCCCATGCTCAGATTTATAAATTCATTTCCATGTACATAGGACAGACAACCATTTGTGTGGCAGACTGATGATTTTGATAGAGCCATCATCCTTTGATTCAGATGATCATCTGTGCAGCAATGATGTACATTTGATGTCTTTATTTTCCTGAATATATCGCAGCCCGGATGGATGCAACTAAATCCGGGGTCTTCAAAATTGTCTAATCTTCGCCCGAAGTACAAGTCGATCCATGTGAAAAATGTTCTAGAGTCGAACATGGAAAGACATCTCCTGATTACCAGCCAATGATGTAAGTTGTTAACAAGCGCGAGAGGAATCATTGATAATGATGATGACCCTCAAGGTACTACAGTACAATTCACATGGTGTGAAAATGGGACTTGGCGTTGAACACCATGAAAAATCTCTCGGTTGAAGGCCATTGATGTAAACCTCTCGCCGGAAGCGAGAAACTTGCCATTGAGGCATGCAAGCTTCAAGGTACTGAAAGGGTTGTCCCTAAGTCAACTTCTTGGATAATGAGCTGATGTCGACAAGAAGAGACCTATCGTAGGAGGGTCTTAATGAATCCCACATCTACGACACAAAATAGAGAAAATGACTTTGTGGAGGTGAAAATGATCTGATGATACAAGCTTAAGGGTGGTGGTCATGAAAGAATGGAGCGTGGATGTATTGCAGTGGATGAGACACAAGATGGGTTGGTGAATTCGCTGATCGACTTCTCTTTAACATATCAGTGACACTGAAATGGATTGGTAGTGTTAACCCCAAATATGGATGGTACGGTGGACCAATGGTAATATGACTAGTGAATGGAATAACCCAACCCGACTCAATCATGGTGATGGAGTGAAAGTGTCATGTTCAAGAGCGAATTTGCTACCAATAAAGTTTCTTCAAGTTTTCTTCCCAATTTTTCCCCAATCATTGCTGACCAGTACCTCTTTATTTTCGTCAAGCTTGAGGAGGATAACATATGCTTGTTCTATAATTTTCCCTTCGGGCAAACCCGTCGCTATGTTTTAACGAGCCTAGTGACAGTGAAACTCGTTCTTGTCTGCATGGACAAGTTTGTTGCTATTGGTTTTAACGAGTTTAACGAAAAAGATAACTCGGTCCTTTTTCAATTTTAGAGAGTTTGAAAAGGGACGGAAAGGAAACTCTAGGAATCCTTTTTCGTCATATAATCCCTTAAGTCCGAAAAAGTATAAAACAATACGAAAGGGATGAATTTTTGATAGTTTTAATGAGCCAAACAAGACAAGCGCTCGATCTTTTTGTGTAATGATCCCTCAGGTCCAAAAAGATTAAAATCTAGAGGAGGGATAGCACTTCTGATCGTTTTAACAAGCTGGAGAGGCCAATTTCTTGGCAATCTTTTCATATTTATGAGTCTAATGAAAAGAGCTTAAAGGAGACTCGTTTTTTGAGGAACAAGTGAAATTTTTGAGTAGCAGCTGGTTCCAGGTAAGGTTTGGAACTTTTCAATCATGGTAGTGTAAAGAAGATGGCTAACAGAATCACTCATCGCACCTCAAAAGGGGTAAAAAATCAAATGGAGGTGTATGATCGGCTAAAAACAGAGTGGAGGTGATGGTAAGAACACAACCAAGGCTCAAAAGCTGATGATAATGTGTTTGAAATGGTTATTTACTAAAGGTGGGTTCATTTTTTAATGAGCTTAAACTCTGGTGAAACATATGCTCATTGCTAGGTTTATTTTTTAACGAGCTTGAACTTCGTGTAAAACTGCTCGTGGTGGGTTTATTTTTTAACGAGCTTGAACCCTGCGGTAACACTGCTCGGATTCAGTTTCATGTTTACACAAGCTTGAAACGAAAAACTATGCTTGTTATAAGTTCGCATGCCCCCAGCATAATAACTCAAATCAAGGTGCATGCCCCCCAAGCTTCATTGCATTCAACGAGGTGGTTGGAATGAAGGTTTACCTTCAAGATCTTTAAAAGACTCGATTTGGAAAGGGAGTTGTTTCATTTTTTAATGAGGTTGACACAGTAAAAGAACTATCCTCATGGCGACCTTTGATCACAACTCATAAGGGGTCAAGAAGGAAATATCTGGTTCCAATGCCCCCAGTACATAATGTACAACATCACTAAATTTATCGTCAGATGATGTAGCTATGGTAGGGCTTGGAGGCAATACCTCGCGATGATCCACACTACCAAAATGTTCTAAGTTCTTCTTCATCTTTGTTGATGTAGAAGATCTCATGTGACAGGTTTCCTCTGTGGCCACTTTTGCCAGCTTACTCGGCGGCGAAAGGGCATAAGTCCCCATTAAGGAAGGGTCTTTTAGGAGACCTACTCTGATATTTTGAACCGATTGAGAGCTTCCATGGATCAATGGAATGCTTCCGGTAACTTGATAACTGTAGGGGAGAAAGGTTTGTTGATCAACGATTGTAATTCCTCCTTGAAAGGGAAATGCAATCTTTCTAAAGTAAGTTGACACAACAACAACCATAGCATAAATCCAGGGCCTTCCCAGTAGGATGTTTTAATTGAGGTTTCCATCGATAACTTCGATGTCAATTTCTATTGTCTTGCCCCCCAGTTCAACTTGCAAGATACTTGAAATCCCGTATGGAGTGTATGTTCATCCATCAAATGATTTTAATGTCGTTGACGATCGCGACAAGGGTGGGGATCCCAAAGTTTTCCAGCAACTCATCGACATAATACATGTAGATGCCCCCTCATCAATAATTGTTCGATGAACAGTTTTGTTGAGGGCTTTCACTTGAATAAGGAAAGCTAGTTGAGCTGGTAACTGAGGGTCATATCCTTTATGATTAAAGGCCACAAGATTGGAATCCGCTAGGTCAATCCCACCTATTGCTGGTAATAAAGCCTGCTTTTGGGAGGGGCAATTTTGCAGTACCTCAAGTGTCGACATAGCGGACGACGATTGGGCTAGATCCTCCACTATATTATACTGTTGTGCTGATCTGGCACGAGGATTAAATGTCGATTTGTGTACTACTCCCTTTGGCAGTTTTATCATTAGCTCAGGAATGATGGGTGGCACATCTTTGGTCAAAGTTGTTGTCGAACTACTAGGTTGATCATTAGCCTTGTTGTTCGACAACTATGGATTCCCGTAATATTTATTCCTTGTCGATATCAAAGCATCATTTTTCTATTTCGAAATGGACAACATAAGTGTTTGGGATGGGGAAGCACAATCACTAGCAACCAGGTTTATTTCTGGGCTCGTAAACAGATTAGTCAACACCACTGGGGTATTTGAAGTTTTTAAAAATTTCATAACCTTAACTTTATGTGGACAATCTTTCGTGAAATGCTCATCATCGCATATGTAACATGGATAACGAGGTTTCTTTTTCCTAGTAGGGTTTTTAGAAGATTTTTCAGGAGGTGAATTTTCTTGTTTCTTCTTGCCCCCTGGTTGCTTTGGATTTTTTCCCTTGTCAGTCGACACGGCATTGACCTCTAAGGCGAGAGGTTCTTCATTTGCATTTTGAGTAGAAACCGTACGGGCTTTCTTAGATGTAGCATTTGCGGTTTTTGTGCTTGTTGTACCTATCATGCCATTGCTGGCATGAGAGTCTTTGTTTGATTTAGGAGGAGGAGGAACGGAAAACTCTGGTCTAGGAGCATCATGAATTTTGTCATAGTGCATGCCAGACTGAGTATAGATCAAGTCTAGATATTGCGCATGAGCAATGACTTGCTCTTCAGTGACGACTCCTCCCTTTGCCACATCTTCTATGATAGAAGGTAACAATGACTTAATAAACCATTCTTCCAACAGCTGATCAGGAACATATGTTCTGACCATTCTACGACGACACCACCACTCATGGATATGATCAGATATGTGAGTGGCTATCATTTGTTTGAAATTGGTAAGAAGCTTTGTTCCTGTTTCGTACCTTATGGGTAACTGAAAATGGGATAAAAAGGTTGTGGCAAGGGTGCTGAAGTTATCAAATGAAGCTCTAGGCAATTCAATGTACCATTTTGCTGCCAGACCAGTTAACGTTCGCTAAAAAAGGTGAAGCCTAATCGAATCATCATTTAGAGTGTTGGATGAACACCACAGATGAAAGGTCATCAAATGATTCGACGGGTCTTCACCCGGATTTCCATTAAATATAGGAATATCTAACATAATTTTATTAGGAATCGTTGGCCACTAGGGGGCATAAGCAATTGGATCATTTGTTAGGCAATTTAGATATGGTAACTCTAAAGTTGCCACGAAGGGCAACTATTGATTTAGGTTCGGCGAAGCATATCCAGGATATAATGGTATCGCCTGAGCAGTGGGTCTTTGCATACCAGCATAATGCATTTGATGGTGATAACTTTGGTAAGGTTGATGAGCATAACCATTATGAAATGATTGATGTTGACTGTTTTGAATATACGGCTGCCCATTACTTACAAAGATTTGTTGCTCAGATCCTTGGTAAGCTTGTTGGAATTGCGATTGTTGATATTGCACCAACCATGTTTGTGAAACCATTTGTTGTTGTCCCATACTAGCCATTTGACCAAGATGAGGGGTGATAGTACCCGTTTGAACCTGAGTCGCTCCGGTTAGGGAGCAACTAATCGATGATTGCGATTGTGTCATGGAGACAGGAGGCTGTTGTATTATGACCTGAGAAACTTGAGGTTGACATACAATAGGCAACGCTTGTACTTGCAACACAGTCACAATGGTCGACGTAATGGGGATATTCGACACAGGTAAGCTTTGTTGCATTGAGTATACAACTCTTGGTTATTGAGGTAGTATTTGTACCCAACCGTTGGATGTAATTCCAGCATGACCTGAATTCTGTTGCAAACTCCCATATGGTTGTTCTCCCAGAGGAAACAATGAAAGGGAATACTGCCCCCCATATGGCAGCAATCCTGTACTCAAAGGAATGATTAGCCTTTGGGGACCGGATTGCCCAAATTGATACTGTTGCGAAGGATCAATTTGCTGAGACTCAACATAAGAGATTTCGGATATTATTTCGGACGAACAAATGGGAACAGACCATACTGTCGAAACAGTCCCTGGATGGACTCCATCTAGCTGTTGAGAGCTAGTTGGGACAGATGGTACACCAGCGAACGTTGTTGGAGTAGCAGCAGGAAGTTCTGTTGCTGCCGTGTCAGATGACATAGTCCTAGATGTCGATGGTTGTTCAGACATATCTAGCCTATCCAAAATATTTCCTAGTGATTCTACAGGAACTTGTGATGAAGGGAGACTAACTTCTGATGAAGAAGGATATAGGGTGATCCCGGCTCCAAAATGCAATGGAGTACTAGATGGAGGATCCTCCACAATCTCTTTTATAGCAATCAATCCAGGTGGGAGAGTTAGACCGTCAGGTCCGTAAAATATTTCTGGTGCCGAAGAAGGTATAGACTCTGCAGCGACAGTTGTCGAAGGGGTAATACCTTTTGAATCAGCTGTAGATGGAGATGATTTAGGAATAGAAGCATTTACCATTACACTAGGATTAGTTCTAATGTCCTCTTGAGGCCGCGGAACTTCTTCTGTGAAGGTAGAGGTACTAGAGATGGTTGGAGTAACCGGAGTCCCTGAGGATGTTGGAACAAAAGTTCCAAGCAAACCAGGGGACTTCGATCCGGTTAAGAAAGTTCGCTTTGTTCGGAATAGTTTTGTTTCCAAAGTCAAAGATGGTTGACTCGTTAATCTCTGCGAACGACGGGGTTTTGATTGACTTTCTTCCACGATTGCGGATTACTTGATCAACTCAAAATAAAGGGAAAAATGATTCCGAATTTAATGAATTTTAGATGCTTTGACACAACTTTCGTTTTCAATTTTTAAGAGTCGAGAAAAAGCTAAAGATGACTCTAGTCTCCTTCAATTTTTAATGAGCCTGAAGTGACAAGTGCTCAGATGGATCTTTTCCTTTAAGGAGTCTGAAAAGGAACGAAAGAGACTACTCTGGAAATCTAGACAGAGGGATTACCAAACCAATCACAAAACTGCAGAATACTTTTTATGGTACAGTAGTCAATCTTCTCGAATGCTATGTTCAGTGCATTGTGATTGATAAGGCAGCAGACACGGCTTCCTAAGGATAAAGGATATAGCCTATTGTGGTCTCCTAATATATACTCGATGATACATGGGAGCACAAGTCCGTACTAGCACTTGTCATCTCAAAGAGGAGGAAAAACCCAACCTACAATGAAAGCAATAGTTACCAGGCTTTACAACAACGGAATACATCTCTAGCCTAGACTTCTAAATGTTGTGCATTAGGTTCCAAAGCGTTCTTATGTTCATTGAATTTATTTTACAATTGATCTTTCTTAAGAAGTTTTCCTTTCAGGTTCACCACGTGATGTAGATATACAATTCCTAAAATGCAATCTAAGATGATAAACAATTGTTTAATCTTCTTTTTGCAATGAAAATCCTAGCTACTAAGGAAAGATAAACAAGATTCTTTCAACATAGAGCAGAGAGCACACACTAGATGCACTATCCTAAATCAAAATCAACCAGCAGTATAAATGAAAATGTACATGCATGTATTTGTTTTCGCTTTCTTAATGTGTGAATGACAAAAAGAATGCTAAGTACAAATCTGAATCGTTTCAAGCGACAGTACTAATGTTTTTCTTTTCAAAAAACGAAAGGAATATAATGATGACACTTTGCGATTTTGAATTGAAAATTGCTTTCGACACTTGAAAAACTATTAATTCAAATCAAATACAAGAGTAATAGTGTAACCGACCATCAAGAACAGTAGGATTCTTTACTTTGACAGAAAATGACACTTGCGACACTTCCAAATCAAAAGATGACAACTTGATTACGCTACTTCTTTGTAAAGGAGAACTGTAAATGGCAAAAGATATATAAAAACATTTATAGTTCTTTGTACTATGGAGGCTGACTCATGCAAAGGAAGGGAGTTTCCACAGTGGTATACTGATCACAGACAACAAAACTCCTTAATAAAGCTGAAGAGAGTGAACAAAAAACCAAAATTTGGAAGTAGAAGAAGTCTTATCTGATCATCGCACCTGTAACACAGCGAAAGAGCGATGCATCTCACCTACTACACATGGGAGGTGCGATGCATCTAGATTTCCAAGAGGAGAAGGTGCGATGGTCCAGGGAAGAGACTTCAACTGGGTTCTTGGTCACAGTTTGCAGCTCAGTTCAGGGATTTAAGCTGAGCAAATGATAGTCAATAAATGCACATCACAGGGGCTGATCCAATGAGGCTATTGGAGCCACCAATATGGAAATTAGGATGTTTGCGAATCAATTGTTCAATTTATAAACAAAACTTGGAGATAGACTGAATCAACATTGATCTACTTTGCACTTGCATAGAAAATGCAGTTCAAAGGCTAGCTGGCTTGACTTCAGGCTCCATCTGTAAGTTTATAAAGCAAACAAATATAGAGAAGCAAACAAGCTATTCACTCCCCAGCAGAGTTGCCATTTTGTTATCGGGAAATATAGTGTCTATGCAGAGCTACTAATCCCACTAAGACGGGTAGCTATCTTAGAAACAAACAGATTAAAGTTACTTTCGTTTTCCTCTACGAGAAGTAGATAGGAGAGGAACAAAGAATACCAACCTCAATCTTTCGCTTGGTTCTCTGCTTGTTCCTTCTCCTCTTTGATAGGTCTTTGTTGCTCCTCCCTTGACCACTCGGCTTCAAAGAGTACTTGTAAAGTCAAAGCAGCATAATACCTTCAAAGTTTAGAGATCTACAATCGTAAACAATATTGGACCAGATATATATTGACCACACGCATGCATATATTAGCAAACATACAAGAATGTGGGGGAAAACTTGAATAGCTTTATTGATATAAAGATTAGAAGAGAGGATTACAACCCATTGATCTAACCTAGCGTCATCCTCCCAGCATGAAAGCCCTTCTTCACCTCATGAAAAGCTTAGATCACCCAACACTATGATATTGCACCAGGAAACCAACAACACTTCCTTACAAGATACAAGATTCCAGCCTCCTGATCTCTAGGATGAGGGATCCATATATAGATGATTGTAGGGGGGTGAGTCAGCTTCTAGGATTTTGATTAGTGTCCTCTCTCTGATAGTTCTTGAATCCATTTGGAGATTGATGATCTCTTACTCATCCTTGGGCGAATTTAGAGAGGCAAGTATCACAGGAGGAGTTTCTGGAAGATTCCATGATCATCCACCTTGCAAACTATCTTTGCCACTTGTCTACTCTCGCCCATCGCAACCTATATAAGGGATTTCCAGTATGCATCACACTTTTTACACTGAGCAGGTGAGATGCATCGCACCGTCTGCACTGGGAAGTCCGTATGGTCCAGTTTTGATCAGTTATGAGCAGTTTTCTGTGGAAAACTTCTGGGAGATGATGTAATCAGTTGACCTTGTTCCTTTAGGGCATGAAACAACACTTTTAGAGACTCATAAGCCCTTGGTTTATGGACATATGTGATTGGGGTTACAGTACCCAAATATGTCTATAACACTCCCCCCTTAGGAAGAAATGGTCTCCATTGCATTGAGTGCCTCCATGAGATGGGGAAAATTCTGCTGAACCTGGTCCCTGGTGAGCCACTTGCCTTGGTGTAGGAGTTGGCCAACTTTGATAACCCGATACAGTTGGATCTTCTGCTGGCGAGTGTTATTGATCTGCATGTCCATGATCTGATCAATTGTGGCTTGTTCCATGTACTCTAGGTTTAACTCTATTCGTGTGAGTTGTTCTACAATGTCTAATGTGTCTAGTAATAATGGAAAGTATGGTCGAAGGCAGTCCACATTGAACATAGGGTTGCAGGCTAAGGAATGGTGGAATGATAAGCTCGAAAGCATTGTCCCCTACAACTTTAGTGATGGTGTAAAGCCCATATCAAAGTGAGCAAAGCTTGCGGTGGGGCCTAATGAGGTACTCCTTCTCCAAATGTAACAAACTTTGTCACCCACTTGGAACTTGTTTGGTATTTGATGTTGATCATGAGGTTACTTGTACTTAGCATTGGCTTTGTCCAACATGTCATGGACCTACTGGCCGATGGTTTGAATGTGCTCAATGAAGTTGTGAGCCATGTCAGCTTTGGACTGGACATGAGCCGAATCCACATGAGTAGTTGCAAATGATATGGCCACATCAATGGGAGATAGTGGTTGGAATCCGAACCGCACCTGAAAGGGGTTATGTCTAGTTGAGTTATAGAGCACTCTATTATAGCTGTGCCGGGCTTAGGGGAAGCTATCATCCCACGTGCGTGGATGCTTCGAGTTGTACATATGCAGAATGTGTACGATCATCCTATTGACAACCTATTTTTGGCCATTAGTGTGGGGGTGGAAAGTCGCAAACTTAGTGAGCTTGGTATCCAACGTCGATAAGAGACTTGACCAAAATGTAATTAGGAACTTGTTGTCTTGATATGAGATAATTGATTGTGGGATCCCAAAGTGTACCCACACTTGTTCAAAGAAGAGCTTAGCAGTGGCTTCTGCTACGATACTCTTCTTGCAAGTTTCCATAATGGTTATCTTAGAGAATCTGTCGATGACCATGAAAACACAGTCGTTTCTATGATTAGTAGAAGGAAGGACCTACATGTAATCCATGGAGATGGATTTCCAAGGTTGACTAGGAGTAGGCATAAGAGTGTATAACCCTTGCTTCTAGATGGTTGGTTTGGCAATGGCATAGGTAGTGCAAGATCTAATGTAATTATGTTGGGGCCAACAACAACCCCCCTTCTTATTTAGTGTTATTACTAATGCTAAATAAGTGGGGGCCCTTAGTTAAAAATTAAAAAAATTAATTAGTGCTTGTATTTCCTTTCTAATAAAACTTACCATCATAAATTTAGGAAAATACCCTTGGAAAATCTAAAAAGCTTAAGTTTCATGATAAGGTAAGATAAAATCACTCCTTAAGAAATATCGCATCGCAAAAAAGATAATAGGATACCTCCTTACAAGCCAAATTGTAAGATTACGAGATCACGATGTGAAACCTCATCGCATCGCATGCATCAAAGACCACTTACACTGAAAAAGTCTCAGAACCGCTGATATGCGATGGCGCATATCGCAAAATCGCATTTCGTAGAAAGCACTTTAACAGAAACTGTCATATGCCGTGCTCTAGTGATATTGCGATATTGCGATAGAGGGGCAAAGCAATATTGTGATAGAGAAACATAATGATATTGTGATAATGCGATACAACGATATAGGATATTGCGAAGCCAATCACAAAATCGCTTCATCACGGATCTTTCGAGCTTATTATTCAAGAAAGCTTTTTCCATAAACCGAGACTTGGCTATGCGCTTTAATGCTAATTAATGAGTTAGTTGCCAGTTGTCAATGAAATATGGTTTTGTGCTTATCGAAGAGCCAGTTCACGTAAGGTGGTGTATTTTTTATATGTCTTCAGCATTTAAAGCTTTCCCGTCACCTTTCCTTATCATTACTCTCACCTCACTTGTAAACTACAGGAATGAAGAACAAAGAAGTATACAAAGCAACATACAGGATATTATGGGGAAGAAAGGCAAAGCTCTGAGCTCTGAAGACGAAGAAATGATGCCCTTGTATACAGACACTGCCTGTAACAGAGACGCTGGTATTACTACTTGGGAAGGCATGTATAATCTACTTGAAGAAGAGAATGCCAAGGTGATGGAGGTTACAGCTACTGCAGGTTCACAGGGGTCTTCTGAGGAATCAGTTGCAGATCTAGCTTGCTCATTCCTACACCAAATAGTGGCAAGGCCCAAAATTCTCCCCTACATGAACATGGTTAAATGGGTACTGGACAACGCTGACATAAAAAACAAACGATTTAAGACTCAAGGTCAAGAACCCACATAATCATTATTTTCAAAAAATCTGAGCTTTATATCTGCTAAAAGAAAGTGTGCAAGAGGTGAAAATCACACCAAGGAAGCTTGGATCAAGAAATGGAGGCAGTTTCTGATGTGCGATTATCGCACATCGCTGGGAAAAACTTCTTGAAAAGGAAAGCCTATAATTTCTCAGTCACCTGTAAGCCCAGAAATTTGTAAAAAAGAATGCCAGAAGTAAAAAAGTAAAACTTGAATCCTAAAACCAGTAATAATTGTCCTAAATATTGTCAATATGGTATCTACTGAAAGTACAACAACTGCAAATAGGCTGGAGACAGAAGGCTCAAGAAAAGGTAAAATCAATCAAAAGATTAACTAAGTTGAATTGGGATTCTTACTGAGTATATTTGGTAAAACCACACAGCCAGTGTATGACTCTCAAATGCATCATCAATTCTGTCGAGAAGATGGTGCCAGCTCTTGCTGATTCCATTTTTGTAGGACAACTAAAGCCTGAAGTCGGCCAGCCGACTCTTCTCAAGCAAATGCTGAATGCTTGTGATTTCAAGGAGTAGATACAGAAATAGTTAGTTGTTAGTTTTAGATTCAATATTAGTATTAATTTTGCTTTATTTTTGCCTGAAAAAAGGACGATTTAAACCGCATCCTACATTTTTGTAATAAATTATTTTTAGATTTAGTTAGTAGTATTTAAACCCTTCTCATGCATTTAGAGAAGGGTCCTGAAATTTATCAAAAACGTGTCCTCAGAACATGCACTTTTGTACCCTCCGAGGAGGTTTTTGATGAATGAATGGAACATGATTTATTGATATCTGCATTTAATATCTACTACTGATGTTGCACTTCTGTACTCTAGGGATGTTGGAAAATTTTAAAAAGGGAGAGATAAATCATTATCGCTTGAAGCTCATGAGTAGAACTAGTTATAAATGGTACTTCTATCTCTTAACTATTTCTGCCTTTGTGTTAAAGTGATATTCATATTTATTTGTTTGTATATTGATGCGTGAATGCTTGAGTTATCATTTGGCACTTTTGTACGACGATAACTATTTATTTATGCTTAATGTATGAGTAGCTTATTATGCGATATGTTTTTCACAACTATTTCATCTAACTTTTTATACGAAGTGGTTTATCTATATTTAATTCTTTTCTCATAATAGTTGAATGATCTTTATTACCGATTGTTATTTGAAATCATTTTAGATCGCATAATAGAAGGATTACATCCCGGGTTAGTGTAGACTTAGATATTTTTGCTTATTAGAATAAAATTGCATGTCATTAGATTAGAGTTATAATTAGAGCATCTCACTTAGGAACTTTTAGGAAAGAAATGTCAATTCTCAACACACACACACATAAAATGGGAAACTGGTCCCATATCCCCAGTCATACCCACTATACCAAATGGAAAAGGAGCTGCTAACCAAGGTCCGGACCGGGTGGGTATCCCCCTTGTGGTAGACCCAATTTTTGGAGCTTCAACATATTTGGTGCTAGAAGGAGGGCTTCAAACTGTGAATGGAAAGTGAGTCTAAATCTAAATACCATTCTGAGAGTAAATCACCCTCACCATCTCCCTCGAATTCTCCATTGCATTTAAAATATTTAAATCCAGAGCCAGAAATCGAGAGAACAACAACCACTGCTACAAACCCTGATATTTCAGAACAATCTGCTATTGAACCTCCTGAAGTTGAATCTTTGATTCACAAACTTCAACGATTTTCTATATCTCCTCAAAGATCTAATAAATCTCAAGGTAGCGTGACTTCACAATATAACCCTGCTCATCCTCTTACCAGATTAAAGAGTGAAAGGTTTGGTGTTCAGCTAACCGAGTTACCTCTACCCACAAGGAAAAGAGCAAGGAAATCACCTAAAGGGTCCGATAGTGAGACTCTTTCATCATCATCATCCATCTCAACCTCTCCACCGCGAAGTCAACCATCCACTTCTCCACTTTAGATCATCGTCCACCAGTCCATTGGTACTTCCACATCTCCTTCTCAATCATCTGGAGTCATAATATCCTCACCTTCCCAAACGCAGGGATCATCTTCTGCACTTTCCTCTGTTAGTAGATCAACGATGGTCCAATCGCCATGGAATAACCCAGGGGCAGTCTTAATGCCTGCGTCCTTGAGTCAAATACCGGCCCATCCTAAAAAATGGCTGCCTAAGTTTAATCCTGAAGCAGGCATGCTAGCGGAAGAAAATATAAATAACTTTATGCTATCCGAAAATCTCAATGGAGTTACCAACAAAGACGCCGTCGTTCGACTTTTTCCTTATACTCTACAAGGAGTAGCCGGATCATGGTATTTTTCATTACCATCTGGATCTATCACTAGTTGGGATATCTTCTAAGAACAATTCCTCACAAAGTTTGGTGATGATAGGTCTATGGTGACATTAATCAACGACCTATCTAACCTTAGGGCCGAGTCAAAAGAACCTAACAAAGATTTTAATTCACGTTTCAATAAACTGTTAAACAAAATTCCTACTGCATCCAAGCCTAGAGAAGAAGTGCGAAGTGAATGGTACATCATTGCTTTACCATCAAACATATCAATATTCGTTGATAGGGCTAACAAAACAATTTTAGCCGAAAATATGAAAGAAGCAATAGCAGTAGAGAAACGTATTATAGCCCTAGAAAAGAAAAACACAATAGAAGAACATAAATCCAAGAAGGTTACTTTCAAGGAAGATCCCAAGAAAAAAAAATCAAAAGATCCATTCGATTTAGAAGGATTTCAAAAAGTTTTGAAGACCATGTCTAACGAGATGGTCGACATTAAGAAACAAGTG